>JAHLJT010002406.1:33517300-33562383 GCA_031308135.1 Acheta domesticus
CTAATTGTTTCTTAAAGTGAGATCTATTTTAATCTTAATATATGCTAAGCAAGATTTTTATTTGTTTATCGGAAATAATATGTTTCTCTTTTTCATTCATTTTCATCTCAAGGTTTTCTGTGTAATTTAAGAGGATGTTGATTCATTCTTCGTTCAGCAAAAGCACCTGATTCTATTTCCATTTCAGTATTAAGGAACATTTAGTGAACTGTTTGAATCTCCTAGCCCTCTTACTATTTAAGAAAAAATAATTTAAGGTACACATTTGAAGAGAATGTTATGGTCTTGTACGTAACCATATTTGCACAAAAAATCATTCGTTAAAAACGTTATTAACCGAAACCCCAAAAATGCCCAAAAATTTCGTGACATTTTGGTACCAAAACTTTACCTGAAGATTTCGAGGTGGAATGGTTTGGGTTTTCTTACACCTACACACAAACTAAAGAAAAAATCTTCTATCTCATGTTTGGCAACATAGACTGCCCTTATGGCTTCCCATTGACTGCACTAATACTGTTCTTGCTTATTAAAAATGTAAGCTGGTAGCGGATAGCCAATGAGGAGAACCTTATTTCTAATACTTTCTCTAATTAATATACTAAGGAAATATGACTGTTTTATAGCATTTCATAAGAAACTATCAACACAAAATCCCGGCAGTGTGCCACTGCTTCACTGCTAGATTGGGGATTACCCCGCCCCCCCCAGACATGCATCAAATTGCTTGAAGATAAAAGAACTTTGCAGATTTTCGTATAGGGGAGGAAAAAGGCACACGTGCAACTCATATCGCAGGTTTGCAGCAGCGCTGTTTACCTTTCTTCCTAACATGTATGAGATGCCCATTAGGTTAGGGTTTTAGGTTGTCAAAAGCTAGATTTTTCTGTCCGCAAAGGAACACCCTGTTATGCTTCTTTTTCCTTAATCTTCAAAATTGTATCTTTTTTGGACGTTCTATTACATTTTTGGAAAGTACCCTGGGTTGTTTAGAAAAGTTGGGGTGATGAGTTACAAGACTATGCTATTTTCACTTTTAAAACATCGATTTACAAAACGCGGAATCTTCGCAGAGGTCCACGTTGTCTACTATGTTACCGTAAATAAAATTCACAATTAGTGGTTAAAAGTGTACTGAATTTCTAGTTAAGGGCGCCAGTTAATCTGTATACGTTTCTACTTGGCACTTCAGAAAAGGAAGCCACCTTGCTTGATCTTACAAGCAACACACATAGATTGTTATTGAATAAATGTCTCTTGTTGGAGGCACCAGTTATCGTAACATTTATAAAAGCAGTTATGATCAGAGGAGATAATTGAATGCTTGCGTGACTCCTGGACAGTGAGGGGAGCACGGCATGATGCTTTGTGCAAGTAGCTATATGATACTCTCCGATGGTCTTCTAACTCCCGAAGTTTCGTGACGATGTGGGAAAAAAGTTACCAATGACAATTCGATTCTGCTGAAAGAACAATTTTACACGCAAGACAAGTGAAGATTACATCTTTCAATATCTATATCATATCCGATGAATGACCAGTTGCAAGTATTCATATGTATTAAGACCCCCTTCTTGCATGAGTATTATAATGAGATTCAATTGATATATCCTTCGTGTTATTGTTGAAATAATCCATGTTTTTAACTTAGCAATGCGTATACTTCTGCGGTAAAGTGAACCAAGCCAAATCTACCTGAGTTTACAGTTTACAGAAACAGTTTAAATATTATTATGCTTTCTAAATGGTGGACGTGATGTTTTGACGGCTTCTGACTTTATTATAAAGGTCTTTCGGACATAAATCACAGACTCCGAGAAGAGCAATGAAATTGGAACAAGGCAGTATAAAATCCTATGTCAAATTTCCCTAATTTTACAGAAGGATAGTTTAAAGTTGTTTTTGTTCTGAATGAAAACAAGGACATGATGTTGTTTTGACTTCCCTTTAATAAGGTGTTTTGGTCAGTGTTCTCAATATCTCCGGGAAGAGCAATCAAATTAGAGCAAGTGAATTAAAATATCCCATTTTGACAAAAAATAATCCAAGTGGCCTTTACCTCCAGGTTACCGATACTTAATAATATGAAATATTAATTTCTGGAGACTCGATAAAAGGAAATAAGAATTATCATTTTTGAGCACTGTAATATGTTTGTTTGTAATATAGTGTTTTAAATGTATGGATACGTCTGTAGTGCCATCGCTGCGGAAGAAAAATAACTTGTGGCGTTACAGAATAGCACAGACATTCTCGTATTAGTTTTCTACTTTCTTTGGTCTGGACTAGCTATTCGAACTTGCCACATACTCTTGTCAGAAATCATATATCGCCGCCAAAAGTACATTTTTTTTCACATTTTCTCAATTTTTTCGGTTTATTAATAGTAGAACCGAAATATTACTTTAAGAATATTAAAGAAGAGCAAAACCTCGTCCTAAATGGCCATTCTCATTGAAAACATTTGTGGCTGTTTTTAAGAAAATGGCATTTAAGCGTTACTGTAAAAGCGAAGTATGAAACTTTTTCACAGGAATCTTTGAGTTTTCGAAAACCTTCATTTGAAATCATTTGAAACACTTTTAACTCATAAACGCAATAGTGTTTACAAATTGCTGGGCATGTGCATATTAAGAGCGTGAGAGGTATTAGAAACAAATTACATTTGTGCAATTTTTGAAAAACAAAATAATACACCAAAATTAATTTTACTTATGTCTTCCATGGTTTTTAACGATATTTCATGAATGTGGCACAATACACTCGTCTTTCGATGTAGCGCGTCTTATCTTTCGAGTGGTACATCAACATGTGAAGGGACAGGAAAACATTCTGCAAATTAGAGCCAGAAAAAAACGCTTCCTTTATTGATCGTTCTCGCCGGCTTGCTTTTGCAGTCTCGTTGGCGAGTGCGATTCTTATCTGCCCGTAAAATCTATACGTTGGTCTCTGATAAATATCGAAATTATCGGTGCCGGTAATTCTCGATGTTCCCGGCAGTAACAGTGGGGCGTGCTCTAACCGCAGTTTTCTGGTGTTTTTTGTGTTTCACTTCTGAGAAGTACCATGAGATCACAAACAAAGAAGAAAATAATGTACAGAATTTTAATTACTTTTAATAATAGAAAATATTTAAAATAGATTTTAAAAGAATTCTGTCATTTACGTGCTTGCGCAGTTTTAATTGAACAACAATTTCAGAGGTTTCCAATCGGCTTTGTGCAGTCGAATAATAATTCAGTTTTTGTTTTTAAAGCATGCCGTGCTAGTTTGTACGTAGTTCGGTTACCTCTTCCATTGAATGTGGAGTAAAAAATGCATTCAACTTTTAATTTTATCGCGATCTGACTTACCGCGCCGGCAAGTTTACACTTGTGTAACAATCACTGATTGTTGTGTCTACGCGTCCAGAGGCTCAGTACCTTCCTTCTTAGTGTAGGCCTATTTCTGAACAAAGTTAGAGCTTCACTACTGGTTTCATTTTAGAGTCATGTAATATTTTTGTGCTGTGAGGTATGAGATACCGCCGATACCAATTGCGTTTCGGTTTATTAATAGTAGAACCGAAATATTACTTTAAGAATATTATTTTATAGAAAAGTATTTTTTTTTTCGCTTAGTGATACCAAAACTACGAGATAACATGTAATGATAGAGATGATAATCAAAAATCATGATTCTGGAACCGAACAGGAGCAAGAGAATGAACATGAATACGAAAATAATTAAAATTCTACCAGTAATGAACGCATTTTATTATGAGAATAAAATGCTGCAAGTGGTGTGCCTACCCTCGAGCAATTATTTGATGTTTCTTCCAGAGTCAGCTTCTGTATTTTGTCCCCTAAGTGTAGTGAATGACTTCCCCAGGGTATGTTGATCTTACACCGCTGGATAATGAGATTCGGCGCCGACCTGTACACGTCGGCTAGAGGATTTCCCCATATCACTACCATTTATCTCCCACTAGCTGAATACTGCCCGTCGTTTGCTGCAGTGTGGGTATGTACGTGTGTGTTTAAGTAGGCGTAAAGATAGGACAAGGAAGAAGAAGGTAAGATCGCGTGCGGTCCGTGGCGCGTTTGTTAGGTACTGCATCGGTATTAGCCTGGCGTTTATCGAAGAAACCACGGAAATTACCCATCAGAGCAGCCGACCCCAAGAATTCTCCTCCAGAAAGCGGCTGAATTTGTCCTAGCTATCTAGCTAGTCTCCAAAGTCCTGCGACCGTCTGGACTCGAACCCTAGAACCCCCCGTTCAGAGGCACTGCAGCAACATTAATTGAAGCCTTGTGCCACCTTGCTTGTTTCTAGATATTCTTTCATCCACCCAGTGATATTCCATTACACTCGTTCTCACTCCGCCCTTTGACTCTCATTCGCTTTCGACGAGACTCACCCCGGTTCCCCAATTTGTGTGTTGTGACCTTGTGAAAAATCCTGCCATGACTGGGACTCGAACTCCAAGTTTTGCATCATAAACCTTTCTAAAACAAATGTTAATTTTTAGATTAGCAGATAAGTTCAATGTTGTTAAGTAATGCGTTGAATTATAGGAATAAGCATGAGCGGTATCACAGACCGACGATACAATTAAAGGTTTTGAAAAGCGATAGCAATTAAAGGTTAAGAAGTTTAATAACAATGTTCGAGCGATAAATAGTGTAGAGAAAGCAATGATGCATCCATGGTTCATTCACAGTTTGCCTTTTCGTCCGCTGACACCGAGAGCACACCCCCATAACAGACCTAGTATTGGTATTGTTAAGGCGGCGATATAGCTCCTTTTTTCAGATTTGGGTTATTTTTCAATTTTTGGGAGAGCGTTCATAAGTTTTGGTTGGTTACGGCGAGACGAAATATTCGTTCGCTCGTGCGATCTCTGAAAAGACACAGTATACCCTTCTTATTAGAAGATAATATAATAAATAAATAAGCAATCAGGGAATAAATCGTTCAACCCGTTACCTGAGTCTCACACGAAAAGCAATGCCTTCTTTTAATCTGTATTACACAAATTTGCTCATGCAATGTGCAGGTTCCCGCGAAAATATGGCTTCTCTTTGAAAGTCTTTCTAAAAGGCGACAGGTATGCCAACCTTGCTAAATTGCTAAGGGCCTGGGACGGAACCCCAGCAAGTGCTGCCCCCTGTCGAAGACAGATGAAACTATTACGACCAGAGACTAGGCGGAATGCAATTTCGACAGAAAACAAAGGAATTTTATATACCCGCTCTTTTAGCGCCTTGCGCGCGGTTTTGGGGGGAATTTTTTATAAGTCCGACGCGGGTACGTTCAAAATGCAAATTCTGAGCTAGCAATAAAGGGCCAAAGATGGTTATTAACAACCACTCTCCCGCCACGGCGCCAAATATGAAATATGAATAAGAAATATGTGCCAACAGGTATCGTTCGTTCACAATAATGGCAGTACGACACGAGCATTCTCGGACTACTTCAAATAATACAATGTAGCACAAATTAGAACCTACAAATAGCACTCTTAAGATATTATGTAATTATCAGTGTTTCACGAACACGTGTTTGGCAAACATTGCTTGAGGGGGAGTCAACATGAAAATTCTGAAAATTTTGAGTTATAGAATTCATTTAAATTAAATAATTTGGAGTTCTGAACAATTTGATGTATAAATTATAGTGTTGTCTGTTATTGAATGTGTTTTTTATGGCTTTTTTCAATCTCTGCACCTGTCAAAATGGCTGCCGAGTTTTGACATGCAAAGTTTTTAACAGGCACAACTTCAGAACTAATTTATCTAGAAGGCTGCGCTTTGGTTTACTATTTCCGGAACTTTTTATTTCGAAGATTGCATGCACATCATTTGATTGTTGTGATATATGTGTTTGTTTTCGCGCATTGAGTAGGTAGTCGTATATCTTTGTCGTTTTTATACGGTCTCTCAATTTTGTGTTAAAAAGTGGTTAGAAGCGAGAAGATTGTTCGCAAAACGCAAATTTAGAGGAAATAAACACAAGGAAATCAGAAGAATGTAATAAATATTTATGGAATAAAAATTCGGAGAATAGGTTAGATTGTGAATCAGACCCAGAGCAGGAAGAGACAGCTCAATGTGCTTCTAAAATGAAACTGAATTGGAAATTCGGAAGCAGAAAAAAGTATTAGTGATAAGTTAGTGTATGTTTTAATAGTTTTAAGCATTTTAGAAGACATTCCATGCAGTTATTTGGATCGTATCACTAGATAATAGACTATGCACTGGTGATTTTTGCTTTGGCAAGCAACTTCAAAGCTTGTTTCTGAAAAACTACATTTTATTGGACGAATGTTCCTTTTTCTCAGAATCTACTCAAGCAATGACAATGGAAATTCTACAGAAGGTTAAAATATAGCTAGTGAAGATTCTGCACTAAATTTATCAATTTCACTCTACAAATCTCAATGTAATGCTAAGATAAAATCAAATTTTTCTATAAAAGTTTTGACTTTTATTATTTTTTCCATAAAATGATTATTAACTACACAAATGTTATAATTCTACTACAGCATGTCTTTTATTGTAGTACCAAATTGCAAGAGAGTGTTTTCATTGCTTCCTCAGAAAAAATGACATGAACGTCAATTTAACATGGGCAACAAAGGACTCGTTGACTCCCCTGAAGACGGTTTGTACCTATATCACACAGAGTGCAAAGTGTACACCCACAGAACAATCCAATCCAGTCTAGTACAATGTCAGTAGATACGCATTAATTTCCAATTGGTTTCACACATACTTACTCTGATTATGGCTACATTCTCCCGGAAGGTCAAGATGCTCTCAGGCAAACAATAAGCTGTTATCTCGCACGAGTGAAAAAGATACACGATGTAGACAGCGAAATTTTCGAAAATGTTTTGTATTTTCTAAACTGTGCCACCTATGATAGTGAAAAAAGTGATGCTACTACAGCACATATTAACTCTCATTATTCTAAATTAACAATTTTTTGAAAATTTAGAGAGTTCCAAGAAAATTAGACCTGCGGTATTCTTTTACGTGTCCCTTGTTTTATCCATAGAAGGAGTTTTTAAAACAAGTTGGATCCTCGGAAACCTCTCGGAATAGAACATATGTTCATATATACTTTTTTACTTACAATGGCAGATATTGTGACTTGCCAAAATATATCCGTGGACATTGTATATCTACAATACCATACCATATTAGTGAAATAATTACTATAATATTACAAATAATATATTATTTTATTAGAAAATAGTAATAGTTAAGTTCTTATACTGTTCTCTAGATAAGTGGAAATTGATTGCGCTGCATAATATTTTCTGAATACGTCTTGTATTAACAGTTCGCGCTTTATAATTGATTATCGAATCATGATTTTTCCGAAGATTAAAAATTGCACTTGTTTCTTATTAAAAAGAAAGCATGACGTTTTGGATGTGCAAAGTGTTTGAGAGAACAATATAATTTTATTTGTAATGATATTGCTAACTCTTTGTTTATCGAAAATCTTGCTTAATACTTTGAAGTCACGTTTGAGATGATGATGATGATGATAATAATAATAATAATAATAATAATAATAATAAAAACATAAACTGTACTTACAGGGAGAAAAACATTTATTGAACAAGAAGCGCAAACATTATTTTTACAAAATTTACTTATTTCATGAAAAAATTGAGGTTTGCATCTTTAACAAACCCTAATCATTTCACTACGTGAGTATACCTCCAGTTGACTTTGTTTTTACAAATATACGTTTTTGTAAGAAAACAGTGACAAATGTTTTTCGTCGTAGATTTTTTTTCTTTCAATGTATTTACGCACGATCATAAATAATATTTCATATCAGTTAATGTAATAATTTCATTTTCATTTCACTCTGTTGTTTAGAAAACGAATATAACATCGAATGGTATATACATCATACGTACATTAAATATATTTACAGAAAATCTATTTTTGGTGTGAAATCCTATGCTGCCAATTGCGTGTTTTTCAAAAATAATTTTTTATTGGTTTTGGAATATGACGTTCTTCTGTAACGGGAATTATACTAAGAGAATTTCTAACTGAAGAAACAGTCTTACTGTTTTCTCACGGGAACAACTTTTTTAATTGAAATGAAACAATTATTGATTCCTTTCTAATTATAATTAGTTTTAAATTATATTTCTAACAATCTCGAGGAATTTAAACAATTAAAATAAATACTTTTATATACACTTTATATATTTTTGTACAAAAATGATGTAGTCAGGTTTTTTCAAATTATGGTTTATACTTTGCGCGACAGTAAAATAGTATTTTAATGTTCTTGATAATTACAGAATTCGCAAAATATGTACAATCGTATTTACAGTTACTACGTTCTGTACATTTGCTTGCAATGTAGACATTTAATGAAAATGTTAAAAACAAATTTTATGTGAACAATTTGAAATGCTGTTGGTGATTCAATTTAGTAGAATGACGACTTCGGAACGTAATTCCCGATAACTATTTCTTTGTACAAATTCATACAATGTTGAATTCCATGATGTAATTCTTACATTGATGTATTTATGTCAACGAAATTATTGTTCTCATTAGATATCACATTTAGAGTGTAAACTACTTCAGCAGAATTTTCATATTCAGTTGACGGTAATAAGAAAATTCAAGATCGAAAAGAAATGGCTCCATCACATCCTAAAGGATGACTAGTGAGAGGCTACGAAATGAGCTCCTCCACTACGCACCGAAGGAACTTGAGATCCAGCAGAAACTGGAGAGAATATTTTGGCGATGGAACATGACAATCGGCCTAGACCTTGATAATGCTGATAATGATTACTATTCAACTGTCCAACTTCTCAGGATACAAAGAGATCTACAGAGATTGTCTCTTCTTCGAACGGAATAGAACTGTACACGGGTGATTGCACTTCGTTGGTACAATTAAAATATATCAGCTCTTGGAGATTTGTATATGTGGAGCATTTTGCGCATGTTTGAGGGTTTGTGACCCGTATAAAAATAATATGTTGGTGGTTGCCTTCTAAGATGTCGTCAGCCGACAGCCGTGGGCCACACAGCCGAGCGGCACATGAGCCAGCTCCCACATCTCCAGTGATGCGGTGCTCTTCCTCGACGCCTTTGACGGGGTCGCCCGCCGGCCTCTCGCGTCGGGCGGGGCGTGGCGTGGCGTGGCGGGGCGGGGCCCGGCAGCGCGCCTTCTTTGGAGGGCGCGACGTGCACGGGCCGTTACGAACAGCGGCGTGCGGCGCGGCGCGGCGCGATCAGGATCCCCTGTGTGCGGCGCGCGGAGGCAGCGGGGGAGGGCTTTCGGGCGGAGAGGAGCTGCCGCGCGCCGCCCCCGCCCCCGCCCCCCGCAGCGGGATGGACGGCAGCCGCACCGCCCCCGGCGGCAGCCGCGCGCCCCGCCTGCAACACCACACAAACACACACTTCGTCTTTCGCATAACAAAACAGTTAAGGCGTTCCTTATTTACAATCCGTTGAATTATCCATTGCGCTGCTTATAGGGAGGTCACCTCTTTGGCGCCGATGGGAGCTTTACTGCAGCACTCTGCGGGGCCGCACCCTCCGGAGGACAACTCTCCGTACAAGTTTCCCGTCTGATCCTACTTTCGTTTCCGAAATACCTATTGCGGCCAACTCGGTACCTGCACCCTTTTGTAAGTAGGGAAGCCAGCTTACGCGTTAACCTGCTTTCCCAGGCGTACTAGGACATTAAAATCATGCATTATCTCAGCGGTTGCCGCTTTGGAGCGCTCTAGTACCATAAATTAATGGAGCACAATTCTAGCGGCCGGCTTCGATCGGTAGTTTTCCGTGATTTCTGCGATCACCACCAGGCGAATGCCGGAGCAGTACCCTAAAAAACAGGCCACGGACCGCGCGCGATCTTTCCTTCCCCTTCCTTGTCCTATCCTCACCCCTTACACACACACACACTAACATACATTACACTACCACACATGCCGGGAGACCGGTCGGGAGATTACAGCTTGTCCCGGCTGGGGCGGTGCCCCGCTGGTGGGAGATACGTGGTTGAGGGGAAACCCCACTAATCGACGGTAGGTCGGCGCCGAATCTCGCCATCCAGCGGGGGAAAATATCACTGCCACCTCACGAGGAAAAACACGCACTGAACTTACGGGACTAACGACCTCTGTAGTTGACGCGCCCGGAATCACGAACTATTAATGAATCAACCATAATTTAACAACAATTTGGAGATAAAAGTTGAAAATACTTGCTACGAGGTAGCTCCAACAGTGGCTCTGCCCGCCCTGGCGCTGCGAGAATGGCCTCGCGCGACTCGCAGCGGAATGAATTCGGGTTGTAAATATTAAGGCGTTCTTTTGTTCTCCGTAGGCCCATAATGGATTAGCGTCATTCTTATTCCAGAAGGTGGAAGGAAAGGAATGTTAGAGAAAGGGTTCAAAAGTGAGATAAGTGAGTTCGGAGAGTCTCACCATGCCACAACACACATCCAAGCATTCATGCCCAAGGTTGGGACACTCAAATCTTGGAACCCTGGAAATTAAGGCGGTCCTGCCTTAACGATCTCGTCTACACGGATTAGCCACACTCTCTTGGATTCTGTACGGCCGCCAGAAATTTTCAATTGAAACAAGCTATGCTAAAGTGAATTGTGGGATGAGAGCTTTTGAAGTGCCGAATCTATTATTTGGACCGAGCAGTTGTTATTTTCCCTTCGAAGAACCTCTAAAATGGATTTTTATCGACCGCCAGTTCTATAGCGCTTACATGAACACCACTTACAACACCTTACCTATAATTTTCTTTTCTTTCATATTCCAACTCTTTTCTGCCTTTACTTTCTCCTCCCTCTCCTCTTCTTCCTTCTTCTGAAACGCCCTACTTCTGCTACATGCGAACATGCGCTAGTGCGATGGGATCGGAGATAAAATCATTTCAATTGTTCTCTTGATTGTAAATTTGGGATTAAGAAATAATTCAGCAGTGTCCAAGAAAAGAATAGCGAGCCAGAAAAGTACTTTCTTTGGTGTTTTTGTATGCCTTTTCTTGTTCAAGTTAGTGGGTCAATCATTCGGTGACTATATTCCTCGAGACAAATTATATGAGGAAACGCTTCCTAGATCAGTTTATTTTAAGTAATTTAATTTTTAAAACGTGGATAGTAATGATCGGCGATACATTTTGCTGGACTGACATTTTAATATTTAAAAATCCGTTTTGGCTGCAGCACAGCTGAACTTTCTCTATACTACTGATGTAGTAAGCGAGACAGTAAAAGCTAGACGTTTGGTTGGAGAACTTCTATTTATAAACTTTATGATTATAAATTATCACAGTGGATATTTTAGCTTTTAAATGTTTTAAACGTCGACTAAATTACATTCATAATACTCGAATCAATTTCACTTAGAGTGAATTTCATAAGTTTAGTGGAAGAAAAATATGCAATAATTACTTCTCAAGTTCAAAAGTAGACAGAAGCAATACCACACGCTTTATATAAATATACGATTGCACCATTTTATGGGTGTCTCACAACAGCAATATCATTACGAAAGAAGAAGCATTTTAAAGAGAATTGTACTTGTTTCGTGCGGTAATTGCTACTGCACGTAAGTCCGACCCGATGAACGTTTATCAAGGCTCAAATAATTCCTACCATACATACACATACACAACTACACTTTAATTGAGATGTAACAGAATGCAATCACTCATTTGTCATGAGTAACATTGAAATATTATTAAAATTGAAAATAATTTTCAACTTAATTATGCCTTTAGATTCACAAATTGTTCCCTAATTCATAGATACTGATATTAAATGGAAATATTCTTGCCATTGCCCTTTAAAATTTCTTGCTGACCATTCTTTCTTTCATTCGTTCCCCACCTTACAATTCCAGAGAAATTAAAGATATCCATTAATAAGCTAGCTCACCATCCCCTTGCGGTCGTTATTTTCATTCAGCTCTTTACGCTCGCTTCTTCGTTTAGGTTGTTTGTGTGCATTGATTTCATTTCTGAATGATTTAGTAATGTGTGACATCATATCTTTTAGTATTGTAGTACGTCATTATCTCTTTAAAGTACTATAACTATGTACTGTACTAATTGTAATACCATATTGTAATACATACATAACTATTTTTATTTTCTCGTTGTTTGTTCTACGACCCTTCAAAGAAAGATCTTCGTACAAGGACAGACATTTGCTCTACCCGCTTCAACGCGCTCTACCTTGACGCAGCCTGCTCCTCTCCGCCCCGTTCCGCTCCGCCTAACCCAGCTCAGCTACGCTGCGCTCTATCCTGCTCCGCCTCGCCCTGCCCCTCCCCACCCCGCTCCGCCACGCTCCGATATTTGATAAAGAACGCCAGCGCAATTTCAGGTCTTTACGGATAGATAATACTTGAAGTTTGTGAATGTTTACTCTCAGAAATCGTAGATATTAGTACTCATAAAATTAATAGACAAAAGCGACGTAACTACCTTAACCTTCCAGCAGGCGCGCCTAAAATATTCTGATCAGCAGGCGCGTGTCGTAAATTTTACGACTTTCAATGATTCTAGAATAAATCGAAGAAATTAGAGAATTATGTAATTTTATCTCGCTGTGTAATAATATCTTAGAATGATATAGTACATATATTCCATGTATTACATACATTATGTAAGAATTAAGTCGATACAACACAATGAAAATGAAACAATGAGAAATAAGTGAAAGTGTTTAGTGTATCACGCTTTTCACAAAATACATTATAGAAAAAATAAAGAAAACATAAAATAAAAAAGGATACTTGAAATCTCGTTACAACAGTTTTATGCATTACATATGTATGCATTATATTGCCTTCTTCACTTATATTCTTTCTTAGTCAAAATTAAGATCATTCTCATAACACTGAATACCGACAGTTTTGTTTGTGGAATGTTTCTTGCATATATCAAAATATGATCATCCTCATTACACCGAATACAGACAATTTTGTTTGCAGAATATTTCTTGCTTATATCAAATTTTGTTTGTATCAAAATATGACAATTTTAGAACACCAGCAGGCGCGCAGCGTAAAATTTACGACACCACACTTGCACCGAACAGAGCGTTACAGGAACTGAATATTGCGTGCAAACTAAACAATGGCTGAAGATAAGCGTCACTAAATATAACTGCAGGGAATATCAAGAACGTAGAAGTCTTTGGCAACTATAAGTTAAAAGTAAATTCAAAAATCAGCTATTGTCGTACAATTTATGACAGCGTGCCGGTGGAAGGTTAAATTGTATTATTAGAAATTATTTAGGATATCTATCGAGAATATTATGGATCACAGAAAGTAATTTATTATCATCCACATGAATTTTATACAAGATGGTTTACAAAACATGTTACAAATTTCTAGGAATGTCATAGATTATTACTTATACCAATGAACATGTCGGAAATCTCATTTAACTGAGTTACTTATATGTTTGATATCGCGCCCCTTATGTGTAGGCAAATCGTTCTACACCGAAGCTTGGCAGATGCGCATCGGCGCCCCTTGCCACGTACATGCATCCTCCATGAGCGGAGCTCCTCCGACTGAGACCGAGCCCTAGACCACTAGCCATATAATGAAATCACCGTTTTCTGCAGTCTGCATTACGCGTCTATCTCGAGACAGCGCCTTTTCTGACTGACGCGTTGTATTGATCGCTCTGTTTCGAATAACCACAGTAGACAGCTACGTGTGTGAGGAGGATGAGGCATACGTTTTGTACGCGGAAACGCCTTTGACAAGCGTGCATCGAACTTCTGGGCCGTCACTTCGAGCAATTTTTGTACTCAAAGCTAAACAATAAAGAGAAAACTCAATATCACACGATGACTTACGTACCAATTTGGAGCGCCGTGTCAGAAATGTCACATGTGTTAACTCCTTAATATGTCACTAGATGTCATTGGCAGAAAGCGATAATATTCCCTTTCGTGCTTCTCTTGAACAGGTCTGCTCAGTGGCTCGGCAAGCGTCCGCGAGACTAGAAATTCGCCCGCGGGTTCCGGTGTGTCGGGGAAGAGATGGACCCCACACAGAGCCAGGGGAAAGGACATCCAGAGGGGACTGCGGGACTGTTGAGCGCAAACAGCCCGGACTCCAGAGCGCATGACATATGGGTGACGCGAATTTTCTTTCGCTTTACGATTTTCATAGGTTTCAGTGCGCGCAAACACGCAAGATCACAATTGCAGTGTGAAGTTGTGGATAGAAGGATATTTTCACACTGGCACACATCTAAAACAATACGCCTAAAACTTGGCTAATATTTCAAAAGATTTCGCAAATATTACTTTTAGGAAAATGTTTTATTTGAATTCGGAATTAAAAATTGTCAGAAATATGAAGAGATTTGTTTTTTAAATGTGAAACATAATACGTTAAAGATGCATAGTAAAAAACATATTTTTCGTGGGTGACGTATGATGGAAAACGATTGAAAATGCATTTTGGATCAAAATCATTATTCAGGCATTTGGTTTATTTCGTTTTATTACTGTCTTATGCGGCTAGACTGTTATCCAGTTTAAATGTTTTTTTTTCTTTTGCATGTAAAGTGATATTTAAAGATTTGTATAATTTAACAAAATACTTTGAAATATCAACGTGTTTGTTGCTTCTAATTGGGAGTTTCTCGTCACTAGGAACTTGTCACCGAGCCACAATGCACGAGGCGTGCACAGAAGTGTTCTGGAAGGTCATTCACATGGCCTTTTGTCTGAAGTACGTGCGCATTCGCTCAATTTTTCCATCCCCGCGGGCAGCGTTCCTCTCCACGCCTCAACTCCCCTCACATCGCGAGCCGAGACGCGAGCTCTCTTGAGCGCTCACGACCGTCGTGGGTCAGCTAGGCAGGCCTGCTGTAGAAGTATGTATCATTTATTTTGAATCATTTACATGAAAATGATTACATTCCTAATCATTAGCCTATTAATGTAACTAGGCTGATGTAAAACAAATAACTGATGTGGAAAAATTTTGTAAACGGAGACGTTAGCCAAGGTTTAGATGCCCCTTACTTGTGATATCGGCGGTGTGTCGTTCAATACTTTTCGTAATATCTCATCCTTGTAAGAAAAATGTAATAGAAATGACGCATTTTCCTGGAATTGAAGCACTCACCGGTCATCATTGGCAACAACTTATTCCCATTGTCTGAACAGACGACAGACTGTGAAATACTTACGACGGGAGCATTATGGTACTGCGGCTTTCCTACCCTTTGATTGCGTTAAGTCGATGAGACAACTCAATATCACGAAAAAAATGTTGTGTTCTGTTGCGTTGAAAAAAGTAAAAACATTGAACGGAATGACTGATCTGCACAAAAACATGTTATTTTTGTTATTTACGCCTTTAAACACGCTCTTAGCTCTGTAGCAACCAACCATCTAAACAACGCTTTAAGAGTACGTCCGTAGCAACGACCTCAAGAGTTCTTTAAAAATATTTTAGCGGACTCTCAGCTTTAGATTTTACTAGTGCTCATAAATCTTTCAATAATTTGTCCCTCTCGATTCCTTGTTTTTTGTCTTATACATTTCATCTTCCACGTCCCATTAGTACCACTAGTCTCATTTGCCCCTTTTCCGTTTACAGCTTTGGCCCATTTGTCTCCTTGTCCTCTTTGGCCCCTTGCCAAATTTGTCCCTTTTCCAATATTGTCCACTTTGGTCCCATTGCCCCATTTCGTCCCCTTGGTCTCTTTCTCCTCCTTTCGTCGCTTTTTCTCACTTGTCCCCTTTGTCCTTCTAGCCCTTCCGCGTACTGCGATTGTTATTTAAAAACGGTATCCAGACCAACAACCCTTGCTACCGAACATCGAGTGTATTGACGATTCTTAACTCATGAAAATATTAAATGTTTAATTTGAATAACTAGAATAACTAGAAAACCATTGTATGTAACACGTCCTCGTCTGTAAGGCCTTGCTACATCAATAACTATTATCGTGAATTCATAAGAGGTTCATGTTCTTAAAAGCGTTTGACGACGCGGACACGAGTGTTGGGTAAATTGCACTGACCTGACGGGCACCGCAGGCGCGAGGGCGGGCGCGGGTCCGCCGTTGCACGCGGGTGCGTGGTGGTGGTGTTGGTGGCGGCGCGGGGGCGGCGGCCCCGCCGCGCAGCCGTTGAGCGGCGGCAGCACGAGGCAGGGCCGCGCGCAGGTAGCCGTTGGCGTCCACGGCCCAGGGCCTGCCGGCGGCGGGGGCCGGCGTCAGCGGCAGCGGCACGGGCGCCTCGTCGTCGCTCGCCGCGTCCGACGACGCCGTCGACGCCCCGGCCTCGCCGGCCTGCGCGGGCGCCGCCGACGCCGACGCCGCGGCGGGCGGCCGCCACAGCTCCCCGCGCAGCGGCCGCGCGTTCCGACGCTTCCTGCAGGCAAATCACACAGTGGCACTAATGGCACATGGAGGACATTTATTCAAAGACTAAAGAGCATTAGTAAAATCTAAACCCGCGAGTCCGCTGAAATATTTTTAAAGGACTCTCGAGGCCGTGGCTATGGATGTGCTCTTTAAGCGTTGTTTAGATGGTTGGTTGCCAAGGATCTAAGCGCGTGTTTCAAGACTTAAATAAAAAAAATCATGTTTTTGTGCAGATCAGTGATTCCGTTCAATGTTTTTACTTTTTCAACAACAGAACACAAAATTAGGATGCACTCTCGTCGGTTCCACTCCGCTCGTGGCACTCGCACCTTAGTTACGCCACATCGTAAAAGCAGGGCCATGTAAAATAGTTTTATTCTTTACTAATACGTTATGGCTTGTTATTGCCTTCGATAAGGATCTCGGTATACATTGCATTACTTACTTGTACCGAAAGGATCGTAATTACGAGGGAAATATGAAAAGTGTTGATTTTTTTCAAATTTCTCTTTCTATTCAACATACTTATTTTTCAGAGTTGTGAACGAAACATACATAACTTTTGGTTTATTTCCTAACTGTGGGTGCCCTGGATGGATACGTTAAAGGTCTTTGGTTTATTCTAATAATTTAAATTATTTTTGAAAATAAATTGAAACTACCGAGTATGACGTTGTTATGTGAATGATGCTACATGTTCTCTTATGGAGGGAAATATGAGAAGGCGAACCGAGTGAAGTTAACATCTAGTGAATTAGTAAATAACTAAATCTGAATCAATAAAATAAGGTAAAAAATAAAATTATGCATGTACACGGACATTACCTGGATCTAAGGATCTCGGTCGACACAAAATCTCTCGGGCATTTTGTCCCCGCTCGATCACTAGATCCTTTGTAACACTCATGGTGCATGAATAACAATTTTTGTGTACCAGCATTATAAACGACCTTCTCTGTTGCAAGAAGTCGTTCATAAAAGGACCTTTACGGCACAAATAATGACGTATTAGCATTGTACAGTATGAATGAGTGCCTTATCACACATTCAGCCAATCGCAGCTAGAGAATCGTGGGGAGATAGTGGCAAACGAAACTGCCGAACACCGATTTCTCGCACAGATGTCAAATACCCAAGACGTCACAAGAAAGTTATATCCCAAAATTACGAGTAAGTTTGATTACCTTATAAATTTATGATGGTGTTATACAAGAAATAGCGTATGCAACTCGTTTATAATGTTGCATTATTGCATTCGTAAAAATTTTGCAAACTCGCTCCTAAAGTCGCTCGTTTTCAAAACACATACTAATGCACGAAAGCTTAACAATTTAAACCAATTCCATAAACTCCTATTATCCACTTTTCTTATCTAATTCAAACTATACCCAAACTGTAATCAGTGTCGTAACACTGATCAGTATCATGAAGACATTACCATACAAGTGTTGTAATAATACATGGCCCACTATTAACAATGACCATTTAATTTTTGAAAATTTGTTTTAGCTTGACCATTGGACTTCTGCAGCCGCATAAGATATATACATTAGTATGAGATATATAGAAGAATCATTGATATATAATACACAATATTCTAGTTATAGATATGATACAATATAATGTTTATATAGTTTATCATGAGAAAAGACTCATCAGTTCCAGTCTATGGGGGATCGAAAAATTCTGTTGGTAGCTTTCTTTGTAATCTTTTGCGATGAAGATTTTGCTTACATATATGAAAGAGAATGGCGGTAGCGATCTTTAATATTTTGGAATATATTTTTTGGGAGGGAGGAGTGGACAGGGATATATATAATACCAAGTTCAATATGTAACTTCGCATTTGGAATATACCAGGGAGCTTTCGTAATGATGCGTAGGACTCTATTTTGATAAATTTGCATTTTGGTGCTGGCAGCCAAGTCTGGGGAAGCATAGGAAAGTATGGGGTCGAATCATTGCTTTATAGAGGTGAGTAGTCACATGTAATTGTAGGGGCAAGATTTTTGAGAATCGGATATAATTTTGTGGACTCTACTGGTCGCAAGAGCAGTTCGGTGTTTAATATTTTGCCGCCGTGTAAGTCTTCATCGAACAGAACTCCAAGATATTTGTTTTGTTGTGAAGTTGCCAGGTGATGTTTTGATTTTGGTATGTGAGATTTTGGGAACCTCTGGTCTACGGAGGGTGAAATAGTTTTGTCTGGCTTTTATTTGGATGTATTTGAATGTACAATTTTTTTTCCAGTTGGAGATTTAAGTGAGGTGATGTTGCAAATCTTTCACGGCTGATTCGAGATTGCTATTTGAGGAGTAAAGTACTGTATCATCAGCAAATAATGCTATTGCAGTATTTGAGTGTTTGGCGTATACGATGTGTAAACATTAAATAAAGTGGGGAAGACAGTGGAGTCTTGGAGTACTCCTGCTTTGATCGTGGAAGGTGCAGGTGAGAGCTCCAGGGAGACGTACAGAAAAAGTTCGCCTCGGAAAGAAAACTTTCAATGATCTGTGAGATATATAATGGAGTACCTATTCTGCATACTTTGGAAATTAACCCTGGGTGCCAAAAGATATCGAAAGCTTTTGCTACGTCTAGAAAAACTGCTGCGGTTGTGCTTGTGGTCATAGAATTCCTTCGATGATATCTTCAGACAGGCGTAAGATTTGATGATATGTAGACAAAAGGGGTTTGGAATCCAAACTGATGAGGTGGTATGGCATTGACTACTTCTTGAATATGGTTATCGTGTTGCCAAGTATGAGACGAGTAAGAAGTAGAGGTTGATGCAAAGTAATTTCTCAGCATATCGCATTTATCGGAAGGAGAAGATGCTTCTCCAATTGGAGTAACAAGGGTAGATAGATTGGTAGGTTGCGCAGAAGACGTCGGGTAATGTTCCACAGTGCATGATCAGATGGGTTTGCCGTTTGAGTTTGAAATTGAATCTTTTGTGTTTTCATGGACGAAGGACAAAAGTTGTCTCACAATTTTAGTTAGGAGATTTAAATAAGATTTTAGAAGAGGAGATCGATGTATCAACAAGTGATTTCGAATATAACGTTTATAATCTATCAATCTCTTCACTACAGGCGGTTTTGTTGGTAGTGGGGTGTGTTGATGGGCTGTGGGGGCCGTTAAGTCTGGGACATCTAAAATGGTATGAGTAAGTAAATCAATGGCGCTGTCGATTTTCTGCGTAGTTTGGAGTGATGGCAGTGGAAGTAGGAGGTGTGTAACTAGCATCTGATTTGTTTACATTACGTAAATGATGAGGTTGGTCGGGGCGAATTTCTTCTGGGTTGACATTCATTTACATAATTCATAATAGGGTATCTAATCCTAATCTATTGTTATATTTCGAAGCCTCATGGATATGGATTAATACGTGTTTTTAGAATTATAATTTCTTGTTGTTTAAATATAATTTTGTTTGTATTAAAATGAAAAACAAAAAACCAAATTTAAATAAATAGGCAAAATACCTGCCGAGTGAGAAATCTAGAATATCAGCTTGCACTGACGCGTAGTAGGTATAGTAGCTGGGTGCATCAGGAGCATGCACTGTCAGATTTAATTTTTGTATATCAGCTAGCAACAGATTACCAGCAGTGAGTTTAGTCTACTTCTCCACGGAATTATCATCGTAATGTAAATTGTATTATAACTAACCCATGCCCTCTATTAACTGTTCATTATTAAGTAATCGCAATATTAAGTAATTGAGTATCGGAACGTCACCTTTCGCAGGACGAATAGTCACATTTAATCGAAAATTATAGATCATTGGAATCTCACAATGTGGATAAATCGTTTTATTATATACACATGGTATCATCATTACAATACTGGATTGATGTGGAATACTGGTTTGTGAAACTTGGCCTAAAGGTCTCGTTTGGTAATTATCCAATCTCGTATGCAAACAATATGTTTTACGGCACTATCGTAATGTGTGGCGTAAATTACTATTAGCATAATTAGCAAATGCGGGACGCGGTTGAACTGCATTTGTCATTTGTGTTATTGGCCTTTTGATTCATTACTTTTCGAATACTACCTTCGTATCATTTCATATCATATCATACTATACCTTCATATATCATGTCATATCATACTATACTATCATCATATCATACTACCTTCGTTCATTTGTGTTATGGCCCTTTTTGATTCATTACTTTTCGAATTACTACCTTCGTATAAGAAAAAAATACTTTAGATAAATATCTTTGAGATTAATACGAATCATCATATTTTGCAGCTTATCATTAGTTTCGATTGTTATTAAAGAGCGACAGCCATTAATAACCTTCATGGAAGTCGGCCTTTAAGAATGACCTTTTTATTTTCTCCCTACGGAATAGAGAGAAAAGTATGTAATGCTGCGCGAAAAACAAGGTACTGGTAACGAAAAAGTGTATAAATCCCGCTAAATTTAGAAAAAAATCCTCTATCACGTGGTGTACCCAAAATCCATGTATTGTGGGTCCTTTATACCGAAAAATAGAATGACAAAACGCCTGTCCGTG
This sequence comes from Acheta domesticus, assembly GCA_031308135.1. Lineage (NCBI taxonomy): Eukaryota > Metazoa > Arthropoda > Insecta > Orthoptera > Gryllidae > Acheta > Acheta domesticus. Next base: position 33,538,251 of record JAHLJT010002406.1, read on the forward strand.
TACAACGCTAGTACAGTTCAGCCCGTACAGTTTTGCCGATTTTTTCCAGAACTGATATTCCCCAATCGTTCTGGCGGATGTCGGAGCCCCTTGAATTTAAAACCGATATTTCAATTTTGGAGGGTACTTTACTCGAAGATCCTGGGACATTTTCCAAAGTTAAAAAATTGCTCCATCGCTTTGGATTAAATTTTGTTTTTGAATAGTGTGAATGACGTTTAAGAGAATGGTGCAGGTCTCATGTTCGTTGATAACCCCCATTTTTTCGATAATTGCAAAAGTTGAAAATTTTTGCGGCGTCTTCCTAAAACTCAAATATTAGAGAAGTTTTCTTTTAAATCTGGTCCTTAAAAATAGATTTTGAAAGATGTAAAATTTTTTCGAAAATTTGAGTACTTTTCGCGGAATTTTGCGAGAGAGAACAAAAGAGAAAGTGCTTGCTGTTTTTAGCACGTAGTATCTTTAATATAAATTTGTTTTTAATTTTCGAAAAATCAGGCATTAATTTTGTGCCATTTTAAGAAAATAAGAATTGCGTACGTTGACACAAAATTTCCCACAAATTACTTATGCTTTCGAAAAATTGAACTGACATTATTTTTAGATATGTTCTTCATGAAAACATTTCAATAAGAAAAAAGTTAATCTTCATAATGGTAGTTGTAGGAAGACGCCGAAAAAAAATTGAATTTGTTCAACTTTCGAAAAATCGGGTTTTCAACGGACATGATATCTGCACCATTCTCCTTAACGTTCTTCACACTCAAAACAAAATCTATAAAAAGTGGCGCCTTTTTTGAAAAAAATTCTTTGAATAAAATTTAAAATTGCCCATATTTCACGCAAAATAAAGAACTCAAATTTTCGAAAAATTGTTCATGACATTATTTCAAAATCTATCTTTGGGGAGAGATTTCATTCAGGAAAAAATCTCTATCTTCATAATTGTAGTTGTAGGAAGATACCGAAAAATGTTTGAATATTTGTAATTTCGAAAAATAAAAGTTTTCTACGAAAGTGAGACGTGCAATCATTCTCTTAAATATCCTTCACACTGTGCAACAGCAACATTTAATTAAAAACGATGGGGCCATTTTTTTGAAAATTTAGTAACTGTTCCAGGGGCTTAATGTAAAGTACTGCCCAAAAATTAAATATCGATTTCAAATCAAGGGGCCGCAACATCAGCCAGATTAATTACGGAATATAAATTTTGGAGAAAATCTGGTGACCGGTTTAGTAATATGGACGGCGATAGATGCTAGCTGGCACGAGTATGTGACAATTCCGAGTAGGTAGCCGAGACCGAAGGAAACATAAATGTAATACGGGAAAGTCTGTGCCATTCTGTAGCACCTTTAGTTCAGTATGAAGATCCATCTAAGCATGGATTGTGGTGTGTACACCACATGTTAAAGGATTTTTTTCTAAAACATAGCAACTGAATTTATCCCCTTTTCGTTACCAGTGCCATGTAATAAGAGTTTTCTGCCGAAAATTCGCCGTTTTTTCCGCGCAGTATTACATAATTTTCTTTCTAATGCGTAAGTGGTAGCGAGAAAGTAAAACTGCTGACCACTTGCTCTCCGCCCCTTACTTTGGTATTCCTTATATATGAAATGCTCTCCAGAGTTTTTTCATAAAGTTGATATGCGTTCAAGCCTCTAGCAGTACGAACTTCCGCGAGTAGTTACGAATTTTGTATATATTTCTGTTGTTTTCCTGTCAATTGACATATTTGTGACTGTAAGGAGTTTTAATGGAGCTTTCCGAAGATCTTGTGTTGTTTTGTTTTGGTCTGCAAACATTTTTTTAACGTCTTGTGAACAATGATGAACGAATTTGTGTGCTCAAGGAGCTGGAGCGAATGTTCGAGATTTCGACTGCGAAAGTCCTACAACATAACTTAATAGTTCACGGTGTCCTCATGCTTTATGTCGAGAGTTAATAATATGTACTTAGGAATATCGGGGATATGTTTATGATGAGTAAACAAAGCAAGTGTTCACAATTGGAAGATGTCATCTTCCCGGTGGCGAACATTTTTCCGTTATCGCAACAAGGCAAAGCTGACTATACATCCTATTTTTCGACATTAATTGAGTTCTTGAGAAATAATTCACTAGGGCAGATTGTCCCGTGGAAAAATATTGCGACTAGTGAAAAGCCAGGGAAAAAGTGTAAGGTTGCAAACGTCCCACGATGTAGAAGACCAGAGATCAGTTGATTCACTTTAGCAAAACACCTGTAAACTCGATTTTCATGATGAGGAACCTTCTCTAAAAGAAACATTACTGTCTGCAATCAAATATTCGACCTTCTAGAGTATTAAGTGTTTTAAAATTAAACTGCTGATGAAAAAGCGACATTTTGCGTCCAGAAAAATCGCAAAGTTGTTAAACACACTGCAACCACGCCTACTATAGCTATAAGCAACAATTCTTACAGCATTGTTCCAACAATGGAAAAAGTTCTGCGTTCAACCTCAAAGTGACAGTGACGGAGGAGATTAGGCTAATGAAGATTCCTAGTTTTTGAAAAGAAATTATCGGACATTTTGGAGCCGAAGTCCATAAGAGGGCGGCGCAAACAAGAGAAACGGACACTCACCAGTCGCATAAGAGGGCGGCGCAAACGTGCAAAACCGGCTTACTCACCAGCGCCTGCGCAGCATGAGGATGTTGCAGGGCACGCCCAGCACGACGACGGGCACGGCGACCATCCAGAGGCCCAGGGAGTGGCCGGCGGGCGGCTGCGCGCGCTTCACCCGCCGCCACGCGCCCTCGCCCCACGCCCCCGCGCGCTGCTGTTGCTCGTTCCACCTCCGCGTCCCACCACAGCGTCTGCAGGAGCGCCTCCAGCTGCGCACACGGCAACGCCTTCCCTCAACTACGCGCGGCGGACAGGCGATGCCGCTGCCGGGCGCCGTCGTCGTTGACCGGTTGATTGATGGAATTAGCGATTCCGGGCGCGTCAGCGGCTAAGGTCATTAAGGTCCGATTAAAATAAGTTGGTCATTGACAGTTGCGAATGCAACCAGCGAAGTTGGCAGGTTGCTATAGTACCACTGTCCCCGGGACACGAAATAAACACATGACATAATTCTTGTAGAGGTAACCAAATCATTTACTCATATTGTAAGAAGCACAACTGTCAGTCACCAACTTATAGTACCGTAAGGTTAGAGCATGCTCTTTCTTCGGAGGTGGCGATGATCCTCCCTCGTTGGATGGTGAGATCCGGCGCCGACCTGCCTGTCTACTGACGGAGTCTCCCCAATTAGGCGTCGTCAGGACAAGTTCTAAGCTCCCGACCTGTCACTCGGCATGTGTGGTAATGTAGTGCCTTTAGTGTGAGTGTGAGGGGTGAGGATAGGAGAAGGAAGGGGAAGGAAAGATGGCGCGCGGTCCGTGGCCCGTTTGTTAGGGTACTGCTCCGTCATTCGCCTGGTATTGATCGGAGAAACCACGGTAAAATATATACCAGAGCAGCGGGGGCCAGAATTCTCCTCCAGGCAGCGACTGAATTCAACATATCTATTGAGCTAGTGTCGAAAACCCTGCCTCGGTCGGGATTCAAACCTTTGCACCTCCTGGTCAGAGGCGCTGCGCTGACATCACTGGATGCCCTGAGCCACCTCTTCCCATTCTTGACCGGTATGTTCTAGGATTCTAGTCCCGACGAGAGCGGAGTTTCGACACTTACCAGAGAGCTACGTCGAATTCCGACGCTGTCTTGAGACTTCTAGCGGCTTGATGATCTTATTGGTAGTGTTCCTCGGTTTCCCCGAAAACTATTAGGGAAATGCGGGAGCAGTCCCCCTCAAAACGGTCCATGGGCCGCTCGCGATTTTTTTCCTCTCCATTCTTGACCTCTCCTGGTGCACTACTGTACCACAAACGTCGGGAGACTCGGGAGCTCCAGTCGGAAGCTTAGAGCTTGTTCTGTCTGGGGAGATGTCCTCGGAGAGGAGAAGCCCTGCAACCCAACGCGCAGGTCCACACCAAATCTCACTTCCAGATTAGTAAGAAAACTTATTTTCTGATTTATCATGCCCCACACTCACGGGCAAAAATTACGTTGTTGACGCTTGAGGAATCAAAATTAACACAGTGCACGCGTGATGAAGTTTGTCTCAGCCAAGGGAAGCGAGGATATTGAACGGAGTTTTGTTCTCGTACAGTGGATACTGTCTTTGTGCGACTATGGGGATATGCAAATCAGCGGTGGATTCTTTGGATAAAGATGCTATTATTGAAGATGTGTTAAATAAGACTGGAGGGATAGCAGTACGGGAGGACCCTTAGGAAACCGGCCGCGAAACCGGTTTTTTCCAATAGGCTACAAGGAGTGAAATCCAGCATATTGCTGCGCTACGCTAAATTTAAAATATAATTTTCTTCTTTTTCTATAATGAATATGTAGATTCGGATTGAACTTATTGAAAGGATAAATAGAGGAGTCTCTAAAAAATTTCAATTACTTCAATCCCAATACACATTTTCACTATAGAAAAATAAGAAAATAATGTTTTTAATATTTTGGACGTTTCTGTTTTTTACAAAAAAATTACAAATTGGTGCAAGAAACGTACAAATACAGGAAGAATTTTGTATTATGGTTTTAAAATCCCTTTAACCAAAAAGTTACAATTGCATATGATTTAATTGACAGAATAAATGTTCACCACAGAATTCCTGAGTAGCCTATTCGATTTCTTCGCTAAGAAGTTGTCATGTCAGCCATTGTATGTAATGGTTCCTGTGACGCCTGGCGCCGTGAATAGAAGCTTCGATTACATCAGTAACTTATCCAACTGCTTCAAGAGCATTTTAAGATTATTTCACCCCTATTCATAACTGACTCCAGTTGTGTCACATAGACGTTTAACAGGCAGGAAAAATTAAAAATGCGCGCGTCTAACAGTGTTTTAAGTTACTGTATATATTGTAAATAATTTAATCCTGCTGCGGCGTTCGGGTCCTTTTTAACCCACGTCGTTTTTAAATTTATCCTAAACATTTCTGTTTGGGTTTAGCAACAAGGGATTTGTGTTTAGCAACAAGTGGAGAAACTTATTATCGCTTTTAGATTATCTTGAGTTACGGAATGCATTCCGTTTGCTCGTAGACGTCTTGGAAAAGAAAACATAATATGCCCTTTCATTGTCGGTAGTCGTATTCTGTAGTGTGCAGTGACAAGCAGAGAATTCGAGGCAATGGGTTCTAAACGACCAAGGTACTTGACTGGTTTGAAAAGAGAACAAATTGAAGAAGAATTGAATTCTTCAGATGATGGACTTTGTGGTCTTCATGATTCCTCTGATTGCTGGGAACTAAGTTATGAGTGTTCTGAAATAGAAGACTGTATTTCTTTACCCTCAGATGATGATTCCGAAGAGGAAGAACCAGATGTTCGTAACAAACCTGTCGAAATTATGTTATCTAAAGATAAGAAAATTCAATGGTCTTCAGAACCACCTGCACGTCGCGGAAGGCATAGTGCACAAAATATTCTAAACTTGACACCGGGTATCACTCGATACGCGACTTTAGGAGTGAAAGACGCACTTTCTGCATTCATGTTGTTTTTCCCTCCAGCAATTGAAAACGTAATATTGAAATATTCGAACATAGAAGGTCGTCAAGTATATCAGGAAACATGGAAAGATACGCATTCAGAACATTTGTATTCCTATCTGGGTGTATTGATTTTAGCTGGGGTTTTCAAATTCCACAATGAATCAATAGAAAGTTTATTGAATGCCGAACAAGGTAGAAGCATTTTTCGTGCGACAATGTCTTGGAAAGTTCAAAAGAATTTCAAGAATAATTAGGTTTGACGATAAAGAAACAAAAGAAGAATTCGGGACAAATTTGCTACCATTAGATATGTATGGAATATATAGATTGAAAATTACCAACATTTTACAACCCAGAATCAATGGTAACTGTTGATGAACAGTTAGCGGCATTCAAGGGCAGATGCTCGTTTAGGCAATATATGCCAAACAAACCTGCTCGCCATGGCATAAAATTGGGGTTTTATGCGATAACAATACGTCATACGTGTGGAATATGTAGCCCTATCTAGGAAAGTCACCTGGGGAAGGAAGAGAAAAAAATCAGTGTTTGAGGGTCGTCATGGATTTGTCCAATGGACTGAAGGGTCACAATATAACATACGATAATTTTTTAAATTCTTATGACTTACGTCAAGTGTTACTCAAACGCAATATTACTATGATTGGCACAATGAAAAGGAACAAAGGCTCAATTCCACCAGTATTACTTCAAACAAAAAATGTACCAAGGATATTTTCAAATTTGCTTTTACTTCTGATACTTGTTTGGTGTCTTATCTTCCAGAAAAATCCAATAAATGTGTTACATTACAAAGTACATTGCACCAAGTGAAAGAAGTGTCTTGTGAAAGAAGCAAGAAACCGGCAATTATTATTGATTACTATAAAACTAAAGGTGCTGTCGACACCTTGGACAAAGCACTTACATGCTACACGACCAAAAGAAAAAACTAATCGCTGGCCCCTCATTTTTTTACAAAGTTATTGATGTTAGCGCCGTAAACGCTTACGTGCTATTCACAAAAGTGATCAATAAATGGGATTCAAATAATTATCGTAAACAACGATTTTTTTAGAAAATTTAGGAATGGCATTGGATTAGAGATCATATAAAAAGAAGAACCGTTCTTCCAAGAACAAATGCTGCAAAAGAAATGTTCAAAAACTGAAAACTCCAAATCGTAAACATCAAGAGTCCGCAATGTCAACTGTCTCTAGAAAAAGAAGCAGATGTTTTTTGTGTACAAAAACTGACAATACGTCCTCAAACTATTGCTGCAAGAGTGGTAAATGTGTTTGCAAGAAATACCTGGAACAAATATGCACACAATGTTACAAATAAAATTGGCTATCTATTGTATAATATATTTCGTTAAGAATTCGAAAATATAAAACCAATTACTGTGTTCATTCTCATAAATAATTTCATTTTTTGTTTTCTTTTGTATAGTTTGCACATTTAATCTTCCAAATAAATGTTTCATGTGATATTAAGTGTATATTTTTCATTTATATTCAATTTACGAGTGGTGAAAACCTAACGGGTCGTTTCAGACCCGAACGCTTTGTGTGTAGGCAACGTGAACGACGTAGATATTTATTTTAGTTATTAATTTGCACTTAAGCTTGATTACTAATAAGGTAAGTTTCTGTCAATTTGTAGAAAATGAAATAAATATGATAGAAATATTTATTAATTGTATGAATCCAAATTTTATGAATTAAAACAATAAAAAAGATAGAGAAATCTGAATGTCTTTAATTCAATAGGAACTGTTTTTATGAATAATAATAAAGACATTCCTAAGAAGATAAAGGAAAAGATTAAATTTATTAACTTCAAGTTCGAGATGTATTTAAAATTAATCAGAAATAAATCAAGTGATTACATTCGCGCACACTACGAGATTTTACTCAAATCTGGTGAAATTATCTTTTTGTGACTTATCAAGTTAGGAATAGATGAGTATTGGAAATAAATTCTTCTAATCAGTGAGCTGTTAAAAAGTTCTACTAATTGGTATAAAGAGTTTTTGATGAAGCTGAAAATAGAAAGAAGCCAAAACTAGAAAGGGAGGGCATCTTGTCAGCTCAAAAGCAAAAAATACATTAAGTGAAGAGTTCAAGCTTTGAAACGATAATATTTTAACTCGTTTTTGTCGTAAACTTACGGTATATAATTACGATTCACACGAATGTGAATATGTTCAAATCTTTCCGCATTGTTGACGATGCTGTGTGGCAGATATGAGCGATTATATTAAATTTGCCAGTAATTTGTAATGACATTTTTATTTGCTCATTGAGAAATTATAATAATAATATTAATAATTTGAGTGAGAATTTATTGCCAAACCGTAATGCGTTGATTGATTATTTTCTTTGTGGATGCGTCAACTACTTTGATCATTAGTACTGTAAGTTTAGTGCACGTTAATTGCAGGCGGTGGCGGTGTTCTCACCTCGGGTAGACCGTGAGATCCGGTTTTGACTTCCCGTCGGCTAGCGGGGGTTTCCCTTTTCCAGGTAACCCTGTCAGCGGGGCACCGTTTCTGACGGGACTAGCTGTAAGCTACCGACTTCTGCCCCCAACATTAGTGGTAGTGCAGTGTGTGTAAGGGTGAGTGTATGTGTGTGTGTGTAAGGGGCGAAGAGGGGAGAAGGATGGAACAGGAAAGATCGCGCTCGGTTTGTGGCATTTTAAGTTTCTGCTCTAGCATATGCTGAATATTGATCGGAGAAATTTGGGAAAGTACCGACCACGGCTGCTGGCTGTTATAATTCCCCTCAAGTGAGCGGCTGAATTCAATCTAGTAGTTATCTAGGTATTAATATTAAAAATCCGCCGCCGTTGGATTCGAACCTTAGGGCTTTCCGGTCAGAGTTGCTTCAGAGGCAATAGTTGTTGCCCTGAGTTCACCTACGCGATGGAGCTTTATTGGGGGGGGGTTACGTTGTAAAAGCTACACAACGTACCGGGAGGTACGTTGCTACAATGTGTACAATTCTGTAATGCGTTGATTACTTTAGGAAGAATTGTTAGGAAGTGCACTAGAGCCCTTGGGCCCAGATGCTTTGTGGAGCGGCGGGCGGAGCGCTTACGTCGTGGCCGAGCAGCGGGCGCGGCAGCGCGTCGCAGCAGGTTTGGGCGAGGGCGTCGCAGTGGTCGACGACGCTGCCGCTGGCCCCGGCGGCCGAGGAGTGCGTGTGGGCGGAGCGCGCGGGCCGCAGCAGCAGCACGTAGCGCAGGCGCGCGCCCGGGCAGCGCGCGGCGGCGGCGGCGGGCGGCGGCTGGCGCCCAGCACACCGACGTCCCGTTGCCGTCCTCCCACAGCGTCGCGCCGCTGGACCGCGGCGCCGCGCCTGCGCACCCACACACGCCCGAGCATTACTAACGCTAAGGCTTTCTACAACAGAGTATAAAGCAGTGTTGTAAAGGTCGACGACACGACGGGAGCGGGAGTCCCTGGCACGAGTGCCACGACGAGATCGCCCCTCCACGCAGTTCATTACCCCGCCACCAGAGACAACGCCATCCCTTTTGTAAAACGGCGGGGTTACTAATAGTTTCCTTTCCCGACGCTAGTTGCGCAGAGAAGCTAGTGGCATGCTACAGTGGCACGACGCGTGCCACCGTTGAAGACCTTGACACCACTGGTATAAAGGATGTGCTAAATGATACAGAATATACGGTAAATTACGTATCTTTAAAAATCGTACCTATCACAGTTTTGTAAGCGTTACTTGTATCTACACGAGGAAGAATTGAAAGAAAATTTGGAGCCGTTTTTGAGAAAATTTTGAAAATGTTTTTGAGGGTTCATTTAAAAATTAGCGGAGCCCATTCAAACTTGCAGGGCCTTGAATCTGTCAGATAGATTGGGGCAAGTTCATTTAGGATGACACCTGTTTCCAGGGAAAATCAGCTTTAGTAGCTGCTTACGTTTACAGACAAACTGACCGATGTTTTGAAAATAAAAAAATAACTTTTTCAGTATCAGGAACCGAACATTTACATTTATATTTTCCTGGAAATATGGATTTTTATTTTTTGCAGCATTTTAGTGTTATACTTTGCCTACACGAGAAAGTAAAAATGTAGGCTCTTAGAGCGAAACACTGAAACTGATTGATGTGAATCGGGGCTGTGAGTAACAAAGTAAGGGGCTTGTGGATGAAGTGCTGATTGCATAGGGGAGTTGGAAAGGCGCTCGTCGACTAACAAAATATGTGAAAAAATCATGTAAACGCGCCCAAAGTATTTAAGACACTTCATGAAACTTCATGCAACATTATTTGAGAGATAGAGGAATTAGCGTAAAGGTGTGCAATACCAATAGTGATACAGAACAAAAGGTTCCCACATCACGATTAGTAAGAACTAGTATTAATCACATTCTTTCCAATAAAATTACATGATTATGCATAAATTTATGCGCTGTCTGCCACTATCATTATTTTCGCTAGGAAAGTGGCATTTTGATGCGATGTTTTCAGCAAGTGACGGCAGCGCTATTGCCGTGTTTTGGCAAGATGTATGCCTACCTGCGCACGTGCGTATTTCGTCGGCCACCTGCATGTGGGCGGCGCCGCAGCTGGCGTCGGCGTCGGCACGGGCGTCGGCACGGGCGTCGGCACGGGCGCCGCCAGGGGCACCGGGGCGGGCGGCGGTGGGGTGTGGGTCGAGGACATCGGCGATTCTGCGGCCACGGTTGCGTGCGTCCGCGCGGCTGCTCCGCGGCGGTAGCAGCAGCGGCTGTGCCGAAGGCTGAGGCGAGGGCTGTGGTGAGGGCGGTGGCGAGGGCGGTGGCGCGGGGCGCACCTCTGCGCTGAAGCGGTAGCGCGTGCCCGGGCGCAGGTTGTGCGCGTGGAAGGACAGGGCGCCGCTCGTGTTGTACTTCTGCCGTTTCTCTACCACCGTCGGGTTCCTGCCTTCGGCCTAAGACAAAGGAGACATCAGTGCACAGTAACACCGCAACGCCGCGCCGGGCGGTGTTTGAGAGGCCAATCGTATACTGCGATTTTCTAACTTTGCCCGGAATACCCGTCTTCACGATGGGAGATGTCACGGTATTTCGCGACGTTCTCAATCATACCGAAGGGTAACGCATGATCGCCACCGTAAGTAGCAGTGCTTGCGATCATACGACTTCTAGCGGCACAAGGGAGAAAGACGCGAAATGCTGTGTGATATTCCATAGTGGCCATAGGGGCTTGAGGGGCAGAGTTCGAAAAATCGCATTATAAACGTTTGGTCTTTGGCGTGACGGAACATTTTTCTGTATGGTCATTGCTATCTCTGGTTCTCACTCTTTCTCTCTCTCTCTCTCTTTCGACTGCTAACCTTAACATTTTTAACTGAACGTATAGAAAGGAAAGACACCTAACAGGACGGTAAATAAGAGTTTCATATGCTAACAGATTTGAAAAACAGAACTTACCTTATAAAGGAGAGGGACGCTTAGGATACATGTAAGGGTGTTTTCTTTTTGTGAATAATACACGATTACAATAATTCAAAATTATGTAACAAGATAATTTTACGAAGGTCGTGTAATGCAATAGTTTGTTTTACTGCTTGCTGAACGATAGTCATGTAAAGCAACTGCGTATTTCACAAAATTTATCATCATGCATTCATATTTTATTAACTCTATTTCAACAAATTATCTCATTAAATGATCGATTTTGCTGGCTTGAATTTCTTTCAGATATCAGAGCGTTGTGATACTGGGATACCTTTTCTGAAAATAGAGAATACCACTCTGGTATTCGAAAGATATTGCAGAATTGTGGGATGCATTTAGTACAATTGATTGCTCGTAGAATAGAAGTGCATCGCAATGACATTAGTGAGCCAGTGAAGTAGGCAGAGAGTATCCTGGTCGGGGCTGCTTTGAAGTTAGAACTTAAGAATCGACATTTAATTCGTAACTCTTGAATTAAATACTCGTACGCAGGGGCGACCAGAAGGAGGGGCATCTGGGGTAACTTGGCCCATGCCCCAATTTAACTGAGCTCCGAATTGTTTTTCATTAAAAAAATGCAATCATCTCTATTGCAAATTTAACGCCGTAAGTTATTTCTGACGCAGGGAGAAATGAATTATGAGTATGAATTGGGCGAGTAGGGAAGTTGTTGTTTGACATGAGGGGCCCCCGTGGATCAACTGCCCCAGTCCCCTGATTTTCTCTGGCCGCCCCTGCTCGTACATCCGTATCAACGTGAATATATATAGGAAAAAAACACTGAGACAATACATCGTCGTCATGCTTTGAAGGGCCATATTGATCTTTCGGCATATGCATGCATATGGTACACACACTGCAATGGTAATTTGAAGGTTTAATATAATATATTTCATTATTGTTTATAATGCTATTAAAATAAAAAATATAAACCTTTTAATGTATTAAAAAGTGCCGAAAACGTGTAGGTAAAGAAGGTGGGCGGGGAAATATTTTTTGGCAATTAAATAATACGTGATTTCAGACAAATTATTCCTATGTTTGACGATTCTAATTCGTCGAGAAGTACCTTTAAAATTTAATAGTCCACGAAATCACGAGAATTGCCCCCGTCCCCTTTGGCACTCCTTGTTGGTTGATAAAATGCTTCTTGGTGGTATTCACTTCATGCCACTTTAATCAGCTTTCGGTCTGGTTGTTGGTAATAGCTTCAGAAGACGTTGAGATAATTTTCTCATCGGCGTGTTTTGCACATGCATTTTTGAATTTGGCGAATTTCTGTAGAGAGCTGTTCAGTAGGACAAATGGCTGCAAGTCTTCTCTTGGTGTTGTATCACTGAGACGGCAGATGAAGCCGCTCGCAGCGATCGTTGCGTGCTTCTCTTGGCGAAAAGACGTGGCGCAAACAATGGCAAATTTGCAAGTGGCGCTCAATGGCGCCTTGCGGTGTCGTCGCGGTGTGCCTCGTGCGCACTTGGCGACCGCAGCGCGAGGGCGAGGGGGGGACGAGGGACGGCGCGGCGCCTCTTCCGCCGGGAAGCCAGGGCACCGGAAGGGATGCACTACTACGCTCACGGGGCAACGTGGAAGAACGTGCAGTGGCATGACCTGCACAAATCTCTCCTGTCTTCCATCACTATTTATTTATTTATTCATTCATTTGAATTTGTAAATACTATTAAAGGGTAGATTTTGTAAATAATATCAGAGTTATATATTTTGTGCATTTTTGTCGAATTGGAATGTTAATTTTTACAATATTTGACGTAGTACTTTCATTTATCAGTTGTTAGTGGCAATGGAGATCGGTCCAACGGTGTCGGAGTTTAGCTAAAAAAAAGCTAATCCATAATAAGGCTGGAATTGTCATATTTTATGTAGCAGTCTATTTTTTACTTTCCCGTATACGTACGTATATAGGGAGTAACATATGTAGTACGCGGAAAGTTATGTAATACTGCGCGAAAAAAACGGCAGATTTTCGGACCAAAAAAATTCATTGCCGGACCGTCATAACGAAAAAAATGGATAAATCCAATTGCTATATTAAGAAAATAAAAATCCTCTAGTATGTGGTGTAGCCCTGTTTTGTGGGTCCTTGATACCGAAAAAGCAATTGAAAGAAAAACGTCTGCCCGTCTGTCTAGTCGACGTTGGTCGGCGTCGAATCTAGCCATCAAGCAGAGAAAGATCATCGCCACCTCGCGCTATAAAACCAGGCACTACACTTACGTGACTAATGACCTTAGCAGTTGACGCTTTCAGAATCACCAACAAAGACCCAAACAGCACACCAAAAATTTCACCAAACTCAAAAATACACTTGAAAAACACGCCGATAACAAAATAAACTCAATGTCTTGTAAAGCTGTTGCCAAAGGCCAGACCGAAAGCTAATTGAAGTGGCATGAAGTGAATACCTCCAAGAAGCATAATTTTAACGCGAACAACCAGTGCCAAAGGGAATGGGAACAATTCTCAGCGGTTTCGCGGACTTTTAAATTTGAAAGGTACTTATCGACGAATTAGAATCGTCAAACATATATAGGAATAATATTTCTGAAAACAAAAGAATCCCCTGAAAAGAGCTTCAATTCTCGCATTTACAGTAGCGTTTAAATGACATTTTCTTAAAAACGGCTCCAAATTTTTCAGTGAATATTGCCATTTAGGAGGACGTTTTACTGCTCTTTATTATTCTTAAAATAATAATTCCGTTCTACTATTAAGAAACCGAAAAATTAACAAAATGTCAAAAAATATAGTTTGAGCGCTGATAGATGGCAGCTAGAGCCGCAAGAGCCGCAAGAGAATGTGTCAAGTCCAAATAGCTAGCCGAGACCAAAAGAAATAGAAAACTAACACGAGAAAGTCTGTGCCATTCTGTAGAACCACTACATTAAAAGGCTTATAATTTTTTACTTTCCCGTATATATATATATATATATATATATATATATATATATATATATATATATATATATATATAGTGATATACCAGAATATGATAGATTTTATTTTAATGATGTTAGCTATACATTGGGTAGATAAATGGGGATTCAATATGGCGGTAGGCGGCCTTAGCAACGTCAGCGCAGAGGTTGGCAAGGTCAACAAACTATACACGGGCCTTGATGACGTCAGGACGCCGGCTAGATGGCTGAAGAACCTAAGATATAATTGGTGCAAAAACGAATGACTGACGGAGGTCGCGGCTACTCGGATTTGTAAAAGACGCACGGGTTGGTTATTAAAGATTAGATAGTCTAATTTTTACCGCCGTGTTTTGGAAAAATAGAAGGATGGACGCCTACCGAGCCATAAAGGGTTCAAGAAGGCATTAAATAGAATATTCTGACTCGGGGTGTCGTGGAGTGAAGATCGTACATTCTGACTCTGGGTGCCGTAGCGTAAAGATCGTTTGTAGACAATATAGTGGGAAAGTGAGACTTGTATTTTTCTTGTGAGAGAAGTGATAGTTTGTTTTCGGACTTTGACATAATTTACCAGAAGTGATTTCGCGGAGGACTTGTTCAGATTTTCGGACATTGCAGTTGGACTTCAATAGTTTACATAACCGGTGGGAGAGATTAGGAACCGGGAGCGTCGGACAAGAACTAACAAATAGTTTAGGCAGTGTGGACTGGACGTGTCAGCGGCGGCGCAAGACCGGAAGAGAGAAGCGGAACTTGGAATTAACAACGGCCAAGTGAGAAGCGACCACGGAGCGTTGGCATGCAAAAACGGTAAAAAAAAAAAATACTGCAGTATAAAAGAGATAACACAGGCCAACACAGAAAATGGTGCAAACGATTTTAATGCTGTTTTTAAGTATATTTGGGGCGCTGATTTCAAAAATGACATTGGTTTTTTTCTATGAGCTTTAGTTTTCAAGTTATGATATATATGATATATAAGGAATGAAAGTACAAAATAGTAATTCAATTCAGAATGTTATTTTAATGAGATATGCCTACTCGTACATACAAACTTACAAGACCCATTCGGCCTTAGTTGGGACATTAGTTGACACTGTGAAAAGTTCTTTTCCGTGACGACCTAGAATGGATCTGGTTTCGGCAACTTCTTTCCAAGTTCCAGCAGTAGTCCGCCATCATGTGGGTATCCCATCTTCCTTGAAAACGATCCTCCATGGTCTTCATGTCTTGGTGAAACCGTTCTCCTTGTTCCTCACTAAAATCGCCAAGGTTGTGAGGGAAATGGTCCAGGTGGCTGTGTAGGTAATGCACTTTTATGCTCATGTTGCATCCCAGCCTTTCGAAGTTATCGAGCATGTTGTTGACAAGCTCAACATAATTGTCAGCTTTAATGTTTCCCAAAAACTTTGTAATAACTTGTACAAACGATTTCCACGCTCTGCTTTCCACGGGACTCATAGAGTTCACAAACTCTGGATCTTTCACAAGCTGTCTGATTTGTGGACCATCAAAAATGCCAGCTTTAAGTTTTTCTGCGCTTATTCCAGGCATCTTACGACCTATATAAACAAAGCATGGACCGTCCTTGTCGAGAGCTTTCACAAACTGCTTCATCAAACCTAGCTTTATAAGTAGTGGAGGCAAAATGATTTTATCCCTAGAAACTAAGGCTTCGTTAATCACATTTCTTTTGCCCTACAACCATTTCTTCTCGTTCAGGCCAATCTCTTCTAACCCAATGGGCTTGTTTAGCTCTGCTATCCCACAAACACAAGAAGCAAGGAAACTTTGTGTAGCCCCCTTGCTGTCCTAGCAAGAAATTTACCATTTTTAGGTCAACACAAATTACCCACTGATGCTCATTGTACTTAATTTTGTCCAAGACCACAGCTACGTTGTCATACTCTTCTTTCATTTTCGTTGAATGGGCAATTGGTATGGAACCATATTTGTTCCCATTGTGCAAAAGAACACATTTCAAACTTCGTTTAGAACTGTCAATGAACAAACGCCAATCTTCGGACAAGTACTGAGATAGACCCATTGCTAGTAATAAACCTTGGACATCGTGACAAAATACTAAATTGTCTTCATTGTTGAAGAATGGCAGCAAAGATTGTTCTCTCTTACGGTAAAAAGTTGTTGTAGTTCCCGGGTCAAGTAAGTTCTTCTCATTAAGTCTAGATGCTAAAAGTTCTGCAGCTTCTTTTGAAAGGCGCAGGTCTCTTACTAGATCACTTAACTCATTTTGGTTGAAACGCTGGGGACTTGAGCTTGTCCCTTCATAGTCACAATCACTAGTATCACCTACATCATGTAGGCCTAGGGCATCAGAATAATGTTCTTCATCATCACTGACAATGGGAAGTAGATGAAAAGTAGGAATGGGCACTTCATCTGAATGAGAAATAGGACGTCTTGCAGAAGGAAGATCAGGATAGGTACACTTGCTATGATTTTTCTTGTTTATTCCTGTGATTCTCACCAAACAAAAGTAACAATCATCAACATGATTCTTTGGTTCCCTCCAAACCATGGGCACACCAAACTTAAGATTCCTTCTCTTGCCATTAGTCCACTGCCTTAAATGTTCATTACAGGTTTTGCACACTGAATGTGGAGCCCATGTTTTATCTTGGTCGCCTAACTTAACACCAAAATAAGCCAAGTACGCTCTTTTCAAGAAATCGGAGATAGGTTTTCGGTTTTCCACGAATGTATATTCACCACAAACATAGCAAAATATCTCAGGATGATTTACACAACTTCTTCGGTGTGAAGCCATTGCACTATTTTAGGTTAACTGGTTTGTTTATATTGCGAGCATCATTAAACAAAACAAACTCAGCTGGTACTGCCAACTGTAAAAAATTAAAATATTTACCTAACATTGAGTGGTATAACATGCATATCTGCTACATTATACTGTATAGGCCTAAATAACTGAAAATGATACATGATGTATCTCAAAAACTAGAGCTGATACAAAAAAATGGTTTGCAGATTTGAAATCAGCGCAAAAAATACTATAAGAATCAGCTCTAACATTTGATGCACCAAACAAAAAAATTTTTTTTGTAGGCCTGTGTAATTTATTCAAAAAAGGGTCATGACCATCAAATTAATTGTGTTAATTTAAAGTTAAATAAATTGTTGAATTTTGTTTTCATTTGTCAATCATAATTTTTAATTAGTTGGAAGCATAATTATTACATTTCAGATTCCACGCCATACTGTATAGTTGGCAGATCAGGTAATCGGCTATCGAGGCGATAGCGAATATTTGTATCCGGACCCATCGACCCAAGCTAGCTGGATTTTTATATAATTTTGTTAAAATCAGATAGAAAAACTTTGGTAGTAATTCATGTAACCTGTTTCTGGCGCCCAAATCTTAATAAATTTGGAACAGGACATAATTATAGCGACGCTTTTGATGAGACGTGAGAATGGTATATTTCAATATATATATATATATATATATATATATATATATATATATATATATATATATGGAGTAATATACGTAGTGTAGGGAATGTAATGTTGTAATGTAATGTTGCGGAAGATCGATTTCGAGATTTCAACGGAAATACAAGTTTTGTGGTCCCCTCATACCGAATTTTGTTTTCTTCAAGACGTCGTCCGTGTCTGTGTCAGTCTGTGAACATCATTAGCACCTAAACCATACGTACGATTTCTTCCAAATTGAATGTTCCTCAGTCGATGTGCTTCCCTTCAAGGCGCAGCAATTTTGAGAAACTTTCTTCGAAATTTCAACAACTTTCTTCAACTCTACACGAAGCCCCTCGGACCTTTTCAAATTTGTTTCCAGAAACGGCTGCAAATTTTTTCTTCACATTTCTTGTAAGAATATTGCAAAATACACTTATAAAGGTGGCGTAGGTCCAGTTTTCTCAGTTAACTTTAAATTTTTGAAAATTGGAGAAGTTTGAATTTTTTTCGACGTGTTCCTTCTACTTCAAACTTGGAAGATAGAGATTTTTCCTTGAAATAAAATTTGTTCCTCATATTTAGTTTCATTAAGATCTTGTACATGTTTTGAAAATTTGAGTAGTTTTCGCCCAATATTGCGTGCAATAAGTGCTATTTATCAAATAACTAAAACAAGGTTTTCTCAGAAACTGCTCCTACTACTAAAAGTACTCTCTGAGATGACATTAACATCAATTTGCTCTATTTTTTTTGTTTTTGCAAAAATTACAAAAATGTCAGTTTTTTGACTAGTCTCTCACGTCGTTAATATACACATTAGTGGCAATTTATTCACATTATTATATTTATGAGTACATGTGCTTTAAATAATGTCCTTTAAAGTTTCTCGAAAACTCGACGGTTTTCTGTGAAAACGAAGTTAAAATTCCGCATTTTCAGAAACGCTCAAACGCCACTTTACATATTTTTTTTCTTCAAACGTTTCGAACGAATAATGCTAATTGTACAATGAATCCAAACAGGTGTGTCATAGGGTATTATTCTTGGGCCTGTTCTGTATTTATTATACTCCAGTGATATACCGTATGCAGAACAAGGAAAATTAGCTATACCTTTGCGGACGATACCGCCTTGATAACAACAGCAAAAGACGAGATTAGCTCTACCCGGCGGCAACATGAAGCTAGTGAAGCCGTTTATGATTGGACGAAGAAATGGAAAATTAAGTTAAATGAACAAAAATCGGTACACGTAAATTATACTAATGAAAGATCAAACAATCAAATCAAAAGACAAAACAACTGTTTCCGTTTATAATTACTGGTGGAGACCAGTAATTATAAACGGAAACAGTTCGTTGTGAAAGTAAAGTCAAATACTTCGGTATGACATTGGACACTAAACTGAAATGGAAAGAACTTGTCAAGAAGAAAAAGGAAGAACTCAACATAAAATTTCGTCAGTGTAAATGGCTAATAGGAAGAAACTCCTGCTTATCCATGTATAACAAAACACTATTGTACAATCAGATACTTAAACCCATATGGCCATATGCAATTCATCTATGGGTATGGGCGAATGATAGCAATATCAAAATAATACAAACTTACCAAAACAAAGTTCTGCAAAAAATGGTGAGTGCACCATGGTATGTAAGAAATGCTGATACCCCCAGGGATCTTGGAATACCAACAATTAAAGAAGAAATTAAAAGGTTCGCCAAGAAGCATGATGAAAGGCTTCGCCTACATGAAAATATAGACATTCTTCAACTGCTAGAACTGCTTGTAGAAAACCGACACCTGTTCCGAAGATTGAAGAGGACCAAACCAGTTGAACTTGTTTAGTGTTATCATAGCAAAACATTGTACAAGTGATAGTGTCTAATTTAAACAATTAACTAAAGGATGTCATTGGACAGAATTTAGCTGATATGTGATTAAGGATTAAGATGTATCAAAGAAAACTTGATGATATATGACATGACAAAACCATCTTTCCAGACCAGTTTTGGCATGTAAACACAATGGTGTTAATAAAAAAAATTAACGAACAATTTGTCCAAAAGATTACAAAAATTACAAACTACAATTACTCTTAATACAATAAGCTAGTACGGTTTATATTATTACGTCTATAGGTAATTATAGAAAACAAAACAGATTTAAAGTTTTTAAGTGGGTCCGGAACCCCCTGCAGGTACGCAGCAAGCCAAAAGTACTTATGTTGGAGTGTTTCATCTCTAGAGATACTGTTATTAACTGTAATATGAAGATGATTGTTTAGATTGTTCCCAAAATTGTTCTTTAATATTATCACTAGCAACAGTGCGTCGCTACAAATGGAGTCACCCGGCGCAGTAATGATGTTGTTACTACATTTTTAGTTATCTTCTTTCCTCTTTGTAATATCTGTTAAATTATGTTTGTAGAAAAAATGTTTTTATGCATTACTTTTTGCTTTCCCGTATACGTACGTATATTCGGAATAATATACGTAGTATAGGAAAAGTTATGTAATGCTGGGCGAAAAAATGGCCAATTTTCGGCGGAAAAAAATTCATTGCCGGGGGCTGATAACGAAAAAGTGGATAAAACCAGTTGCTAAATTAAGAAAAAAGTCCCCTAACACGTGGTGTAGCCAGAAACCCTGTTTTCTGGGTCCTTGATACCGAAAACCAATTGAAAGGAAAACGTCCGTCTGTCCGTCTGTGAACATTCCTATCGCCTAAACCATGCGTACGATTTCTTCCAAAATGGATATTTCCCGGTCGATCTGTTCTAGTTGAAGCTTTGAGATTTTGATAAAGATTCTGTAAAATTAGGGGATACTTTACATGAAGCCCCCGGGACATTTTCAAAATTTTCCCAAAAACTGCTCAAATTTTTTCTTTAATTTCTTGTGAGAATAGAGTAAAATGAACTTATTAAGGTGGCATAGGTCCGATTTTTACGGATAACTCTGAATTTTCGAAAATTGAAAAGTTTGAATTTTTATCGGCATCTTCCTCCAACTACAAAATGGAAGATGGAGATTTTTCCTTCAAATAACATTTGTTCTTCAGAGTGATTTTTTTCTTTAACGTCATGTACATTTTTTTAAAAAAAAAGTAGTTTTCGCGCAATATTCCGTGCAATATGTGCAATTTTAAAAAAAATTGCAAAAACAAGATTTTCTTCAAAATGGCTGCAAATTTTTTCTTTAAACTTTCGGTAGGTATAGTGTCTAATGTATTTTATGAGGTGATAAAAACGCCATATTGGTCTATTTTGTGTTTTTTTCAAAAATTGCAAAAATGTAGTTTTTGACTTGTCTCTCACGTCGTTAATATTTACATAAGGGACGAGTTTTACACATTATTATATTTACGAGTACATATGCTTTAAATAATGTCGAGTAAAGTTTCTCGAAAACACAACCGTTTTCTGTGAATAGTAGCTCAAAATTCCGCATTTGCAGAAACGCTCAAACGCCATTTTCTCATATATGGCTGCAAATTTTTCTTGAAACTTTTGTAACGGATAGTGCTAATTATATTCTTTAACGTGACGTAAAGTTTATTTTGAGTTATTTTTTTATTTTTTCAAAAATTACATAAATGTATTTTGTTGCAAGATGTCTCAAATCTTTAATATGCACATTACCAGCAATTTGTAAAGATTATTATATTTGTGAGTATACGTGTTTGAAATAACTTCAAATAAAGTATTTTGAAAACTCAAAAGTTTTCTGTGAATATGAGCTTCAAATTTCGCATTTTTAGTAGCGTTAAAACGCCGTTTTCTTTTAATCGGCACATAACTTTTAAAAGAAAATTGTCATTTATGACTAGGTTTCTGTATTCTTAATATTCTAAAAATTAATGTTTCCGTTCTACCAATAGGAAACCGAAAAATTAAGAAAATTAGAAAAAAATGTAGTTCGTGCGGTGATAGATAGTAGCTGGCAAGAAAAAGTATGTTGCAATTCCGAATAGCTAGCGAAGACCCAAGGAAATAGAAAACTAATACGGGAAAGTATGTGCAATTCTGTAGCACCATTAGTTCTAACAATTTCTAATAAGTTGACGTTGTTGTGCATTGATTTTTTCCCTTAAATTTACTTAGTTTTTTTGTAAAAATTATAACAGTAATATGGTTTAATAAAATAAGAAAATATACAGGGCATCTCGGGTAATTTCCTGGCATTGTTATTTCAACAAACAATTCAGCGCTAAAAGAAACAAAACCATGCAAGTACAACGCTTCACGAGATGGATTCAAAACACGCATTGTTCTGTGGTGGCAAAATTTACTTTAATTATTAAATTTAAGTCAAGTATAAATAAGTTATATTATTGTAAAAATAAAATAAAAATATCAGAGATGA
Source organism: Acheta domesticus (assembly GCA_031308135.1). Classification (NCBI taxonomy): domain Eukaryota; kingdom Metazoa; phylum Arthropoda; class Insecta; order Orthoptera; family Gryllidae; genus Acheta; species Acheta domesticus. Next base: position 33,560,066 of record JAHLJT010002406.1, read on the forward strand.
ATAATTTACATTTTGACAATTTTTGAAGTACTACCCTCGCGCCTTCTCCGCAGTGGTCAGCTGCACATTCATTCCAAGCGGACTATCTCAGTACACTGAGCAGATCAAGAAGAGGACTCCCAATATTCACGAAATATTAATTTATAAATTTCCTGTATCAATAAATTTTAAATACGCCTATGGAATTTTACAATAGAAACTGAGCTAATACTGCACTTGGTTTTGAATATGTTATTCCAGTTTTTCTAGATTGCATTTCTTTTATGTTCGTGTTTATTAACTAATTTCGGTACTACGCTGATGGGAGCCAGTTCCTGAGAAGTTATTAGCAGAATTTTTAATTTACACTATACTGTATTTGACAATTGCTTATTTGCCTACCTCTACCCGTGTGAGCAAGTTTTAGAATATTTACCGTGAAAAGAACATGGGATCATATTAGAATACTTGAACTGTAGTTTAGGATAGTGAAATTAAGTATAGAAATATTGAACATTGTTTTACGAATATTATCTGATTTATATATTTTTACATTACAAGTTTCGAGAAAAATGTGTTTAAAGGTTTAAATGGTAGTTGAAATACAGGCATCACTTTCTTAGAAATTGGTGCATTAAGGGGTGAGTATTACTAAAATGCTTAATAGGAGTTCTGTTAACAACAATTATAAAATGTTTGAAAGTGAGTGTCATAACGTAAAATTTATATTATTAGAATTGTATCGGTGTTACAGTCCACGAACGATATGTGCTCTTGAAGTAGATTTATATGACCTGTTTATGTGACCTATATGACACCCAAAAAAATTCACACCCCAGTTGAAAATCTCAGTGTGAAACATTGTTTTTTAGTTGAGCAAATGTTCGAGAGAGTGCGAGCATTTGTTCGGAATACTATATTTTGGGGGCAAAAATATTTCAATTATCTTTAATTTTCTAAATTCACGATAATTCAGCCCAAATTTAAAATCATATTGTAATTATTTACCGAACTACCAGATAAAAGAATTGTCCAATGATTCAAAATGAATAATTAAATTTGAAATTTTTTAAATAATAATCTTTCTACTAAAGGTAATGTGGTCTCACCCCTAGGGTGTTGTCACCCGCGTCGTTGGCCTCCCTCGCCGCAGTGACGTCGCCGATTAGTAATTGCATGTTTATTTATTAACGTTTTTGTTGTCAGCTCTAGATTAATCAGTTATGTTCATGATGTGGTGAGTCCTTGTTTGATAATTTGGCAGGCATGCGTAACTGATACTATTTATGCTTAAATCAATAAATAATGATACAGGATTTTTATGAAACAAAGATAACTTATTTCTGTGGACATGTAGTGTAGGAGAAACGCCGAATTAGAAATATTCTTTAGGGAAAGAAACATCTCGCGAACAAATGAGATAGGTGCTTGCTTAAAAATGGCCGTAATATTGTGTATCATAACCTTAAACTTCACGGTATTTAATAGACATGTTGGAGTTTTGGATTTTGAAGAAAATTAACATTGTGAGACGGTATTCGGATAATTACACAGCGATCGTGTCAAAGTTTTTGTAATGAAGCTTTATTTTGCCGTGTGTGAATGAAATTATTGAGAAATCTTTTCCTAACGTTGGTCACAGTGCATATCGGTTTACAGTTTACCAACACTCTCACTTGGATGTTGTACACGGCTGACACATAGTACCTGACTTCACCAGCTGATTATGGACAAAATCTATGCGAATTTTATTTATTTAGCATAAAAAAATATACACCAAATATTAATTTCGTACATGTGTGTTCATATCTCAATTAACATGCACATTCTTCGAAATCGTGCGTTGTACAACACTGCAATTCTTTTTCTTAGTGAAAAGTTTTCAGCAAGCAAAACACAGCTCGTAAGACAGAACTGCCGTCGCGTAAACGAAAGGCAATGTGCCACGAAACATTTATGCGAAAACAAACAAAAGGTAGCTCAAGTTGTGGTTGTTAGGAGGGACGTTTGGAAGTTGCAGAGAAACACGGATGCTCCCTTGAATGGACGATATTTTTGCGAATCACATGTAAGAATGAATGATCACCGTTGTTCCAAGTAGTGGAAGTCTGTTGGGGTGTGCTGAGTTTGCTGTTGATCGCGAAGTGGAGGGGGGCGCGCGGACTCACCTGCCACCGCCAGAGCACGAGGACGTCGCAGGGCGGCGCGCAGCAGAGGCGGGTGGCGAGGCTGACGCTGCGGTTGCTGACGCTGCGGGCGCGCAGCGGCGTGAGGCCCGGGGGCGCGGGCGTGGCCCCGCTCTGCAGCAGCAGCAGGGCGGGCAGCAGCGCCGACAGCAG
>JAHLJT010002406.1:33562483-33574259 GCA_031308135.1 Acheta domesticus
AGAATCGGTGCAACCAGAGAGGAAGGGGAGGATGGAGGATAGCGATGAAGGAATAGGTGGGAGCACTTTACTGAGAGGTGAAGATGTAGGGAATGGTAGTGGATGGAGGGAGGAAACGGGAGAAGACTTCAGCCATGAATTCAAAATTACATCAACACCGATCAACCAGACTGAAGCAGGAACATTGAATCGAGAGATGCAAGCAAGTACTCACCGGACATAATCCAGATGATGAATAAGCTGATGGAAGAACAGAATATAGAGAGCGGAAGAAGCGGGATAAGAAAGCGGAGGAACGAACGAGGGGGTTAGTTAAGGAGTTAGCAGAAGAACAGAACAAGAGAGAGGAGGAACGGACGAGGGAACTAGCTAATCAAATAAGTCAAGTAGTGGCACGATTTGAGAGGCAGGACAGAAAACCAGAAACACAAGCAAACAAGATGGAAGAGGAAAGGGGAGACTCGTTTGCAAGAGCAAATCAACGACCATCTTGGGACACGAGACAACAAAATGGGAGAGATGGAAGCCAGGTGTCAGAAGACATCAAAGCAAATGAAAACAAGATTGAGGAATACCAGATGGAGATACCGGATAAACTTCGCGAGGTTAAGACAAAGTAGTACCATTGGAGTCAAGGGAAGAAAAAACATGAACCTAGAAGAATCTGTGTGTGAAGAGAGACCCCATTACCGACGAGACAAGGGATATCTCAAGCGCTGTCCCTAGTACACCATTCATACGGTGACCTATGACGACCAGCCACGGCAGAGGCGAAAGAGCTCGGACACTCCAATAAGAAGATGCCCCACGATTAGAGTGATGTGTGAAGGGATGAGTACTGGAGCGTTAGTGGATACAGGTTGCGCGATTACGGTGGTGTCGGAGAAATATTATGAAGAGTTGTTGGCGGAAGGCAAGAAAAATGAGGTGTTTGCCCATGACTAGGGCGTACGTAATAGGAGCAAACCCAGAAGAGGTCCAGCCCTATTACAAACAGTCATGATCAATGCGGAAATCGGCAACCAAAGATATGAAGTAGTAGCGCTGGTAGTGAAGAACTTATTACATCCAATAATCCCAGGGACAGAATTCTTGTTGGAATGCAGGGTTGCGATCGATCTCGACCGGAAACTGGCGGAACTAGGAGGCCAGAAAACTGAAATGGACCAAGGATTGGAAGAAGGTTACGAGGTATGCTCGGGAAATGTAGTGGAAAAAATCAGAAGAAAAACTATGGGAACAAGTCAAGCAAACAGGAATATTAGACAACAGGCAAGTGTTTAGTAAGAATCAAGCCCCAATTAAGATTACAAAGCTAAATGTTTTAAAGAGGGCCGGATCCAGGAGGACGACCCGGACATCGCGGCATTAAGGAGAAAACGGATCGATGGAAAATTGTGGATGGCGTGGCATTGGTCAAGATTCAAGATAGACATGAAATAGCAGGATGTTCTAATGTTTATAACTTGCGACCATGCCCTATAGAAGGGGGCGACCTCGAAGACCCCACTCAAAAGTTAGGTGGATTTTGTGTGAAAAATCCGGAAAAAGGGGAGAAGGGGTGATGAAACGATTGTTATCATCTCAGTGATAACAATGCGTTTCGGCCCAATTCGTAGGTTTAAACTGCGCGGCACAGGCTGGCCAGCCGGCGGAGTCGGGGGGGGGGGCCGGAGCCGGCTCAGCGGAGGAACCGAGTGCCGCGAACCGAGCACGGGCCAAGAGGCAGAGTGGCGAGAGAGAAGCGCCCAGACATGGCGGAGGTCAGATGGTAGAGCGATGTAATATATGAAATCAGCGAAAGTGTGGTGTGGAAAAAGTAGAAGAATCGTGTGAGTAGACGCTGAGTGATACAGGTAACTGTGGTAAAGCGGAGTTAAAAAGATGCGTGGTGTAATGTGAAAGAACAGAGATGCTACAGATAATGTCGGTAGTAAGTGGTAAACACGTGGACATGGACGAGTGCAGCAACTAATAGAGACGTTGAGTAAACGTAGGATAGTAACAATTGTGATTGTGAGGACTGTGCAGTATCATCAAAGTTACAACCTGGGAAAAAGGGGGGCGGAAAGTGGATAATTGAGACTTGTACTATTATATTTACACGAGCGAGTGTAGTAACCAGGCGTCGTTCACACGCTGGTGAGTTGTACGGAGAAAGATTAATCGTGAAACTAATGCTCCCGTTGCGTGAGAGACACGAGTGTTCGAGTATGCCGAATGAATTTCGTCTGCCAGTACTGTGAAGAACGAAGATTTGGGAAACGGCGTGGCGTGTTCGCGAGCATTGCTGGAGAAGGCGGCGGGCCGCGGTGGCGACACGGCGGCGACGCGGGCGACCGAGCAGACCCGAGCAATCCCGAGGATAGCGCCGAGGTGGAGTCACGCGTCAGGGCTACAAGAGGCATACAGCATAAGTACCTGATATTCAGTAACCAGGGTAATCAGAGAATAGATGTCAGGGGAGGGGAAGGTGGCGCGAACAGTAGCAAACCATTGAATGATGTAATTTACAAGAGATGGTGTAGGGAATACAAATCACATGGCAGCAAGTGTATGTTAAGTCCAGTTGCTTGTAATGATCATGGTTCTTTTTTTTTTGTAATAAACCATTGTCAATTTCCATTGTATGTATGATCAGACCCGGAACCCATTCCTGAGAAAGAATCCCTGTCCCCCTCTCTTTTATTTAATTTGTGTGAGTTAATTAACAACTCGTTTCAATATATACCAACATCCATTTTTATATTTATAGATATGTTCTTCACATATTTTCCACGTTTTCTCCGCGTTTCCTTACGTTGTTCCCCAAAAGTTCACCGCAAATTCTCGCACAACCGATTAATTCAAAATTAAAGTGAAGTTTCAAATATTTAAGTCGTTCTCACATACTACATACTTACGTAGTAAAGAGGAAGTACTGTAATCTTGCACAGAAAAGTTGCGATTTTGCGTCAGAAATCATATTGTGGGGCCCTGAAATAAAAAAAGTGGAAAAATCTTGTTGCTGTATGCACGGAAGCTTACAGCTTATCCCCACTGAGGCGGAGCCCTGCTGGGAAGATTTCTGTTTGGTGAAAAAGACCCTAAGCCGACGGTAAGTCGGTACCGGCTCCGTCCATTCAGCGGGGGAAGATCACTAAATCTCCCGCGATAAAACACGTACTACACTTACGGGATTAACGACAGCCATTGACGCGTATGTAATCACTAATCAAACAATCGATCGATGAAACGTGTGATGGAGCGTAATGTGTGATAGGGGTTGCATTTGACTCTGCTGTTGTTGTTTTTTAATTTCATAATCTTCGAATTTCTGTCTTTCGCATGTTTAATCTGATGAACCAATTGCGACAAAATTAGCTATCTAACATGTCGGGAGCTTATCCCAACTGGAGGCGGTGCTGCGCTGGTGGGAGAAGTAGCACCCTTGCGTTTGGTTTGTTTGTTTTTCTTTTTTCGAAGACGACTTATATATTATACAAAGCCGTAGCGTATTGTATATAGAGAAGATAAACGTAAGAAAATATTTAAATTAACAGAATAATAAGATATTAGAATAAAGAAGTAGATGTTTCATATTGTGTGCGATTTAGAGAGTTTAAACAAAACAAGCGAAATCTGCATCTGCTTGCACGTAACGAAAGCAAGTGCCATTTTCCATTAGAAGCACTCCTTCCATAATCAGTGGCTAAACCCTGTCTGCTGGAGCATCCTAATCTCTAAGGTCTCGTGAGATGTCAATCTCCACCGGGTTCCGCGGCGCGCCCTCAGATGCCGCCGGCGCGCGGCGCTCAATGGGCGCGCAGGGGCGCCGGCGGCGGCGAACGCGGGCAGCGCAGGACTCGCGAGCGCGCGCCTTCATTCTCCAGCGCCAGGATCAATGGGACGCGGAGGCGGGGCAGTGCGGCTGGGACCCGTCTATTGATCGCGGAGCGGGCCGTGTGTGGCCGCGTGCCGGAGCTGGGGCGCAGTGCGTGGACGGAACGAGAACAGGGCCACCCAACTACACGCTCCAGTAAGAGAGCAGCGCACTTGTACGTATCGCAATTGCTTCTACAAAAGAACCAGATTTTGAAGAAAATATTGTCATTTTTAATACGACTGTGAAATTTACATTACAACTCCATCCATTTACGTGACAATATGGAATACGAAAATTAATACACATTGAAAAGTATAAAACAAAAGGAATCGTAAACCGCCATTATCAATGTAATATTTTCGCGCGTAATTTCAAATGCATCTGCAAAGAAAATGGCGCAGCCAATGGCTCCATCGGAAGACTTTTTTATTGTGATCGGCCAAACTAATGTACGAGCTACCTGCATGCGCCAGCCGCGCAGCCACGCAGAGAAGCGTCCAACTACATGAACCGCCCTCCCGCGTCGCCTTCCCCCACCCGGCCGCCACCGCCGCCGTCGCCCGGCCGCGCCGCGCCGCGCCGCGCCGGCGCTGCAGCGTCCCCACCGCCCGAGCCGCCGCCGCCGGGCGCCGCAGTCCTCAGTCGCCGGCGCTGTGCACGCCACACCGCTCGCGGTCGAGGGTCGCGCGGGCGCGGGGATCGATCCGGGGACCCATCGATTGCTCCGCCACAACCTCCAAGGTCGATACTCCACGCTGCCAAGCACAGCTAGCGCCGCTAACTGCTACGGAGTTCGCGTAGGGAAGCGAGCCGCCGCTGGCGGAGGAGTGGAAGCCCCGAGCCTCGCCCCCGGCGCGCCCAGCGCGCCACCGACGATGCCCGCAGCCGCCGCCGGGCCCTGAAGCTTCTCGCCTCCCGACCGCGCCGCGCGCGAGCGCACCGCCTTCGCCATGCCCAAGCCCGTGCCCCCCGAGGATCTGCTGATCCCGCCGCAGGACAACCGCATCTGCGGCATCATCTGCGTGTGCCAGATGACGGCCGTGCTGAGCAGCGTGGCGCTGGTCTACCTCACGGTCGCCGTCTACATGCCCACGCTGCGTGCCTTCCAGTCGGGCATCAGCGAAGTGCCCGAGATGTGCACCACGACGCGCGCCTGGTTCCGGGAGAACTGCGACTGGCTCACGTGCGGAGAGTGGTGCCTGAGCAAGTCGTCCGGCGCCTGCACGCAGATCTACGTCAACTTGCGCCACAACGGCTCCGAACTCCTCTTCACTAACTGTACGCAGACGACAAATAAAACGTGTTACGGCATCGACCAGGAGAACGCGAAGAAGGCCCGCTGCATCGCTGATGAATGCAAGAACCTCACCGGCACATTCAACTGCTCCCAGGGTGAGTGCATCAACATCACGGACGCTTTCGAATGCGTCTTCAACCAGAAAGGGCCCCCCACTAAGTGTTCCGGTAGAAGAGGGAAAATAACGTGTATAGACTTGGAAGGTTTACAGAACTGTGTCAGAGGGACTTGTGAACGTATATTGTCACCTTATAACTGTGATCGCCGCTGCCTTGACATCCCAACCCGCAATAAAAACGTGATCATTCTCAGTGGAGATAGAGTGTATTTATCGCAGTGTGAACGTGCGTTTGACAAAGAGACGAACACAGAGGTGTGGTCGGAAGACGACAAAACATCGTCATGGTGTCGTGTTACTTTATTCAGAACACCACGCTAGGGGTGGAGGCGACCGACTGCATCACCGGGACCCTCGTGGACGACCTGCAGTACTTCGGCGACAAGACCAACTTCACGCACCTGAGCTACGTGAGCGTGACCAACACCGTCCTCATGGACAAGAACGGCATCGTGGCGCCGCCCGAGCAAAACCTCATGATCGCCAACGAGAGCAACCTGCTCATCACATGGAGGGCTGCGTCAACACGCTGCGCGACGAGTGCCGCGACTTCCTGCGCGAGTACGGCAAGGACGGCACCGACCACAACGCGCGCGCGCGCTTCCCGTGCTTCTACGCGCACGACGACCCCAGCAAGGTGGTGGCGCGCTTCGACCTCGCCGGCACCTACCAGCACTTCCTCGTCGCCAGCATCCTGCCGTCCGTGCTGTTCGTGGTGTCGTGCTTCATGTTGGTCTTCTGCCAAAAGACAGTGGAGGTGGGCGACGACGCCAAGATGCGCTTCAGGGGCTGCCCCAGCAAGGGCCTCTCCGCCGCCGGCTCCAGCGAGAAGGCGTCCGCCAACAACCTGGGCGACGGCGGCGGGGGCGAGTCGGCGATGGCGCTCTGAGATCCGTCACGTAAGATGCGTTCGCCCTCCTCCTTCTAATTATGTCTTCACTCCATCTAACGAAATGTACATGCAAAAACTGCTTGATCCGGGTTTGAGAAAATCATACACCTTAAAAAGAAAAATTGCAACCACTTCAACCAACGGGGTTTCTCCTAAGGAACGAAATGCATTGAACAAAAAAATATTAATAATTCAATTTGCAGCGTTGAATGTACGTAATTTGCGGCAACAGAGATCTCGCTCTTTTTAGATGAAATTCATTACTTTTCTCGATATATTGTGAATTTGTTTGTACTGAGATGAAAAGAAAATACAATGTTGGCACCGAAAACACGAAAAAGCATAATGTTCAGAGACAGTTTAACAGAATTTAGCAGTTTATTGGATTTGAGTCGCGCATGTATAATTGTTTCTTACATTTTTATTACTTTTTTGAAGTCTACTCACGATATTCACAAATAATTCATGAATAAACGTTTTAATGATCGCAATTATAACTATTAATCGAAGAATTTGAAAAACAAGCAAAGTAAATCTTAAGAACACTGCCAAATTTGCACAGTAAGGTAACAACATAGCCTATACCGCTGGAATGAGCCTATATTTTCTCGTGTTACAATTAAAATAGATACAATAAAATAGAAAAACAAAAAAATCATCATTCAAATAATTGAGATTTTATGCGCAATATCGAAGTATCACAGTTATGGCCATGCTTTCGTATATCGCAAACAAAATCTACGATTGCGGAGCGGTAACTAAACGTCGTGACGTCAAGAGGATTGCAGACGCTGCCGCCTGCAACAAGGTCATGCAGGGCTGCCAACCACCCGCAGCGACCTGCCCGAGGGAGATCGATTCACGCGGCAGCGCCGAGGGCGACGGTGGCCCGATTCTGTGCTGCCCCCGCCCATGTCGCAATGTGTGGAGCCCGAAGAAATACAAAGACCTTGCAGATATTATTTCGTTAGATTTATTTTAAAAGCTATTTCATAGAATTTACAATGCATAAGATTTCGTAGTGAATGGAAACTGAACATTTCTATTTATAATAACGATACTCAGCACCTTCAAAACTGGTAGACCTTTATTAGATTAATCATCTCACATTCACCAAAGAATTTTGGCATGAACGACATACATGAACCTTAATCTACACTGATATGTATGAACATACAAAACACTGAATACGCTGAAAAACTCAAAATGTAAAATATACGATTCAAAGTAAATTTCATCTCCACGTATCTGGATAACCAGGAATCCCACTGCTGCATTTTACTGTATTATATTTTATTTTCTCACAAAAGGATTGCCAATCGTTCTGCCAATCGTTTAGTTTTACATAGTATGGCGTACTAGAATCAATTATGACAGTGTTAAAGATCCGATTTGCTAAAGAATCGAGCCCATTGAATCTCCTTGTATTCCCCCCGCCTCTCTTTGGTGCCGAGCAGCAAAATTATATTTTGCAATTGCATATTATGTAAACATATTATCAAATAGGATAAACACATTAAATAATCAGGTTTAACTGCGGAACAATGCAGTGGCAGATAAAAAAGGAAACTGGGATGCGAGAGACGTCTAATGGTGTAAAATGCTCGCTGTAGTACAACGAGATTAAACAACAAACTTCTATTTTCCGTGTTTCAGAGTTGTTCAGATTTACAGATCTTGTCTCGCAATAACAATAATAATAATAATATTTATAATAAATATTATCAAATACTATTAATTATATTAATTATTATTATTATTCAATCTCGCCAAAGAATCTTTGAGAGATATCATTATTCTGGAGTACAGTTCACTGCTGAGCTCCGTGCATACATAACACGGCTTGATGCTTAATCTTTAGTACATAAATATGCAAACTACATATTACAGAAAAAAGATTACGTAAAGCGATAAATATAAAATGGTTCATTGAGGTATACAATTCTGTGAAAATGTTTTAAGTTGATACTGGTAATATTAGGAACGTAGATATACTCAATTTCAATCGGACAATAACCACAATCGTCCTACATTCATATGATTACACATCTAGTAAAATGGTGACCTGCGAACGTCTGTACGTGATCCGAATCCTAACTCAAAGTACGAAAGCATAAAACATCCTTAATGCTGTACTGAAGATAAGGATCGTAAAAAAAAAGATACAGAAAAAGTACATAAAAAGGTAAACATTTATAAAAAATCCAATAGAGGAATTTACTGGTTTTTAACGTCAAAATATTATGCCAGTGGTTTGGGCTGCGCGTTTGAAGGAAAGTGAGAATGAGATCGGATCCTGAGACCCCTACACTACTGTGATAATGTTCTCTCTCAACATTCCTTCAATAACTGCATACCGACACTAAAATTCATTTTATCCATCATTGCCAACAATATATATCCTAATTTCCGTGTCAGCTTCAAAAGAAGAATAATAGAACAACTTTAACCCAAGGCATAAATATTTTGGCTAAATGTTTTCCGAAATCGTGTCAATAAGCCGCAATTTAAGCATCACGCAATACTTATTATAACCAGTTGCCAATACTTTATCAGCTCAAGAGCAAATGGTTTGCAAAATCTCGATCTTGCAATGAGAATAACACGTTGAGATATGAAGTATTAGAATAGTCTATATCAGCATTCATTTAAATACTCGTAGTTTGAATGCAATGCTAACACAACATCGTTTCATCACACTCCCTCTGTACTGAGAAGCACGTCTAATGGACGGATTGACACCGAGACATTACCCCCTCCCCCTGCCCTGCGATCCATCGGTGCGGGGCGTCGCCGGCTGGCGGGGCGAGACGCCCTGGCGCCGGGTTTCGAACCGTCCCGTCGCCACCCGCGCCGGCCGCCCGCAGCGGCTCGCCGGCGCCGCCGAGGGGTCACGCGGTTCACGCGAGCGATGGCGGGGCCGCGCGCGCGCACGCCACGGAAAATAACGCCCGCCGCACGCGCGCACGGCACGGCACGGGACGGCGCCGCACGGCACAGCGCCCCGGCGAGGCGCGAGCGCGGGGACTTCCCGGCGGCCTCGCGCGGCGCACGCCCGCCACCCGCCCGCAACGCGCAATCGCCTCGCGCTCGCAATCACTGCGCTTCGATGCGATCGCTCGCAATAAGTCCTGCCAGGCACCGTTTCTTAAATGCGATACAATTCACAACCTGCAATAAAAGCGCGTTTCTGTTCTTTTAAGCGGGAACACGTTCTAATGATTTTTCCCTCTCGAAAGGATCTTAACAGTGACCGTTCTTAACATCACCAGGCCTAACATCACTTGACAAATAACGAACGCATTTCAACTTTATAAACCGGGTACATAGATAAGGTTTATAACTAAACCTGTTATTTGTGTGCGAGTCATTCAATACTTTCGCAATACCACCTTCCTATCAGAGAAAATCATAAAAAACAAAGAGCAATTTTCTTTCAATATGAGAAGTCATTCGCATGCATACCTACAACTTCTTTCTTTACATTGTTTACGGTAAGCTGTTCAATTTTTAATGGACGTCGGACGCTAAGAGTAGCTTTTGTTCCTTCGATTGCGTTATATCGATTTAACAGTACAGTATTAAGAAACTTTTAGGAATCCGTGGCATCTCGAAACTTTTGCTCCTCTCAGTGTTATTATTTAATAATTACTGAAGATTTTAAGAAAAGGTGCATACCATCAGTTAAAGATCTACATTTGAATGAATTTATAGAGAAACCACCTCAGCCACAAGAATGAATATCGTGGAAACATTGTTCGGAATGTTGACACATTAAATGATCACAGGTGTTGTCACTGTAAATGCCAACGACATTTCACCACAAAACCAGTATGTTGAGACATATCTTAAAATTTCAGGCAGGAAATATTCCCTCAAAAATTAGATACGGGATGTGTGGTAGAGAAGTTACGAACGTTCTCCCGTACACTAATACACGGAAACAAAGGATGTGGTTGGGTGTTATAAGTCTCAAAAGTACGAAATAAACTGGATATTGCAGAAAATACTGCTATCCAGATTACTTAAAAATGTAAATGCATCACATTTTACAATTATGGAAGCTGTTTTTTTTTGTGAGGTACGCATGAGTCAAGCAATTGATTGACAATAATCTTAGACCCACATGTTATCTCGAAGAGGAAATGTCGAATGCTTTCAAAAAATGTGACCACTCACGCAATAATAATAGTGAACAAATGACGGCAGATAAGCGTTCATTTTATTATTTTAAGACTTGTTACGATTTAATGTTTATATATTTAAACCAGTTAATAATAGTAAACAACAAATATTTGGAGCATCACCCTTTTAATTTAAAGAAAAATCGCGAAATTTCTTTGAGTATAAGGGGCAAACTTCTTTCTAAACGAAAACCCTTTGTGTTTTAAATATTATGATTTTGCAATTTTTCAAATGACAACGGTTTTATCATACTTATATAAACTCTTTCTTCTATTCCAGCAAAATAATGAGGAAAAAATGTGAGCCATTTTCCACAAAGATTTGAAAAAGTCACAGGAGCTTCCTTCATGTAAAGTACTTCCAAAAAGAAAATATCTTAATGATCACCGGAACGGCACTACGTCTTTCTCCAGCCGATATTTACCAAGTTTCATCTCAAAGGTTACACATCCTCCACCCACCCATACATGCATATATACAATCGATTTCCGGGTGCAAAACTGCATATATCTCTTCTTCATCAGCACCAACATCTTATCCAGCTTTGGAACAACACTAATAGACTTCAATCCTGACATGTGTGCGAAGTTACAGCTGAAAAGAACGATAAACACTGATATTACGACCGTTATTCGATATCATTTTCTTGAGGTGACTCCAATACTTTTCATAGAAAAATTATGATGAGAAAACTACGAACAACAACTAATTTTAAAAAAAAAACAGTACAAAAAAGTATAGAGCTAAGGACAACTTTACTATTATAAAATTATTCAATCTCTTTGTATTGATTTATTAAATACACACAACAATTGATAAACCAATGTAAAATTTTGAGTCGCTAATGACCTTCGTTGTCGATGCGACTATAAATAATGAAGAAAAAAATGATTCCAAAAAATTATCCATCTTTCACACACGCACAGAACAGTACATTTTTCGTTCTACTATCTAAATTCTAAACCTAAAAAAATTATCATTGGTTGACTTCGTTTTCTCAAGTCTTGTTTTGAACTGGCACTAGAAGAGTAAGCGCCCATTTTTTAATCATTTCTGGGAATGAAATTTGTTACTTGGACCTCTCCCACTGTAGCCGTACGTGAGCCTGATGGTGATTTCCGCTCTGAGCAACACTTTCCTAATTACGCGGTTAAGTGGTTGTTTCGGATGACCTCATGTGACGACACACAAGCACAATTGCGCATCTGCGCAGAGACCTCTGAAACAGAACAGGGCGCGGAGGCCGTTGTTGTACCCTGCAACACTTAATTGCAGTTTAGCGTGTTCTCTGACCACCACAGTAGCATTCAATATGCTTCACATTTTTTGTGACGCTGGAATGAGCATACATTTTTGAACGTTTTTTAGGAATGCCACCAGAAACTAATGATTGTTCATAATGAAGTTTTTTTTTGCTTT
>JAHLJT010002406.1:33575259-33614547 GCA_031308135.1 Acheta domesticus
ATATGACGATGAGAACGCTCTTCAATGCTACTGCGACGGCGCGCGAGCGTCGGCTACTCTACGGGGTACATCGAGATGCTCCTACGACTAGCAGTCGCGCACTGACGGCTCCGGGGATGCCGCCGCTGGTCGCTTATAAAATGACTTCTCAGCGCGGTCGCGCCGTAGAAACGATCGCACCTCTGCGGTGCGACTACCGTTATACCAATGTCAACTACGGAATTAAAGCTGAAGGATTTGTTTCGCGAGGGCCGGCGCCGATGAGCCGAACCGTCCCTCGCAGATTTGTCAGGCTTGCTCAGTCGTGCGGCTTCTTCTTCCTCTTCGTCTTCGTCGTCTTGCTCGTGTCGAGGCTCCGCAGCCGAGTCCAAAGCTCCCGGAGGCAGCGGCGCCGCCGTCGCTGCCGCCACCGCCGCCCTCACCGCCCCCACCGCCGCCGTGGACATGCACCCTACCTTACCACTCGCAGAGTTTTACGGTACGTCCTTAAGGTCATTAATTGTACGTAATGTACGCTAGTCGGCTGCTGTGTTTGAAACAGGCCAAACGAAAACACCATATCGTTGGGAATACTACTTTCGAGATATTGTTATTGTTCGATAAACAGACGTGACTTAACAGTATTTTTCTGCTTATTTTGCAGTAATCATTAATGAACCTGGTCATGAAAAAGAATTTTAAAAAGGCTACTTCAGAATTTCAGAACACAAAGGTTTATAAATTTCCTTATTTTTTGTGAATGGTTTCCTAATTTTTTGTGAATGTTTATTAAATCATACAATGTAATTTTGCTGCCTTTAAAAGTGTTAATCTAGCACTTTGTGAATACAGTCAAACAACCGACCTATATCGCATTCATACATTTGCCAGGTCACTATCTTCTCTTTCCAAATCCTACTCCTGTGCACAACAAGAAGACATTGGTTCCCTACGTCTAGGTGACCTGTCGTTAAAAATCTTCCTGGTGGCTCACCTCCTCAATCGGAAGAACACCTCCTCTTACTATGTGACTTTAATAAATTTGTGAAGAAAAATTACAAATTTACTCTCTACAGCTAACCTGGATTTCCTTTCAAGTGCACATCAGTGTCGAAATCTTCTTACACTTCTACGTAGAGCTAAGTTAAAGTGTCTCCAGCGTTGTGATCTACAAAGTCAGCTGACGCCGTTGACACTTCTATTTCTGCTATTTCTAAAGTAAATTTGGACAAGAAACTCGTGCAAAGAAGAAACCTTCGCCTTCGAGTGGAATAGATCGAAAACCCGCAGTGGTTCTCAAATCGAGTGCAATAGCTTATACCTTTAGGCTACGTAGACTGATATTCGAGATATATGCAGGGTTCATAACTATACATTTTGGTGAACATTGCTTTCAGCGAGAATTATTTTTCTGTTCGTGAAAATTATCTTTTTACTTCTAATTAAAATAAGAAAATCGTGATATTTGTGAAATGTCTAATTATTTTCTTTGCAAAAGTTTATTAATTTATCAATTTTTCTGATCAACTTAATTTTCTTTATAGGTTCTTTTAACTGGCATCCATAGTAATTATAGTAAATAAATTGTTTTTCTTTAAATTTGTTCTTTTATTTTGCTGCCATACATTTGTATAATGTGCTTCAATAATAATTTCCTAATTATTTATTTGTGATGTATGTAAGCTGAATAAATAAATACATTTAAAATGTGTTTATAGAGACGAATTTTGAGAACCACTGACCTGCCGAATACTAAATGAATCCGTGAGAATTAAATCACTTTTCGGATGAAGCGCATCCTGTAAAGTGATTGACCTACGCGCGGAGTTGATATTTCTAGAAGTAAAACCTAAAAGAGAGTGTAGAGGATACCTTCTATTGTGCCCTACATTTCGGATACCAAAGATATGTCTTGCAAGAAAACCTGTCTAGTTGGAATTGTTAGATATTGAATTGTAAACGTTACCTTTCCAAACGATTCGGTCTACTGCCAGTCACTACCACAGCCGAATTCTTAATGATTAGGTTTGCAACAAGAGACAAACGAAATGTTCTGCCGTTTATACGAAACTACGCTGTGTAGTATGCTTTATCAAATGTAATATACATTCTTATAAAATGTTTTCTCTCTTATTTGACACTATTGAAGAAATGTATAATACGAGATGTTTTAGAGATATATGAATGAATCTTGAAAAAGCATCTAAAAGTGTGTCTCATACCCAATACATATAATTTCTTCTGTCGGATTCTAGTTAAATGAGGGATATATTTCTGATACTTCGTGTTTTGCACACGTGCACTACACGATTCTCAATTGGATTTCCCATTCGACTTCTATTCTCTGCGAGTAGTGATGCTTTTAGAACAGCTTTGTTTGTGTCATTTACACACTAAATGCGATTTTAGAATTAATTATTGTGGAGAAGATCTCAAGGGCAAGCATACCTCACACTCCCCCTAGGATACACTCCGACACGACACAAAGCGTCTGCCCATCAGATCGGCCGCGTTCACAATGTCCAGTTTGGATGCCAAACCCAGCATCTCGATAGCAACGCGGCCTCTCTGTCGCACGACGCGGCACGGCACGGGGCGAAGCGTCGGCGTGCACGCCTGTTCGGGCACGAGCGCATCAGTGTCCGAGCGTGAGCGCGTGCGCCGGCGTGCACGTAGGCGCGGGCGCGGCGGCGCGGTGGGCGCGGGGCGCGGGCGTGGGCGCGGGCGCGGGCGCCGGCCTCAGGGTGTAGGAGCGCAGCTTACGGCGTCGCAGCTCGGTGGGCGTGTCGAAGCAGCGGCGAGGCCTCTGCGTCGGCGTGTGGGCGGCGGGCTGCCCGAGCGGCGGCGACTGCTGCTCGAGGAGCAGCGGCTGCGTCGCCTCGTCAGTACTCCTCTTCCTCTTCGTAGTCGTCATCTTCGTCCTCATTCTCTCTGGGCAAGACACAGCGCACATCTTAGCTACTCGCCCCGCACCCCTCACCCCGCCGCCCCGAAGCTGCCGTGGCTGTTTAGGAAATGCCTTCTTGGAACTTTTATTCAATTCTTATTTCAGTGTTAATCAAATTGATTGGAAGGGTTGAAACTACATAGCTCTCCGGACTGGGCTGACTAATAAAGCGTTGTATATAGGGACATTCTCAAAGAAAGACATACTTTTATCCCAGCCACTTTCTTTGAACTCACTACTTTTTATTCGTGATCTTTACTGAACCTCAAAACTCAACCCCCCTTGACAATAGCCAAAAATATTTCTGAATGTATTTAGTGACCATATTTCGCTTCGAAAGAAAATCAACCGAGACCTTTTTTTAAATTTTACATTATATCTATTTATACACCAAAACATTTTTACGTTTTAAACGAGGTTCTAAGAAATAATCTCAAATATATTCCGAAATCGGCATACCTAATCAGCCACATCAACTTTCAGATATGTTTTTTTCACTCAATCTTCAGTTTATTTAAAGCGTTTTTATGCACCCTCAAGAATTTTATTAGTTACTAGATGTATTTATATATTTTCTTTATATAACAAACATGATGAAGAAGAGAGACTAGATAGAACATATGAGAAAAACGGACTTAACATAATCAAGTGATATAAGTTTGTTGGTCGTATGTTCTTTGTGTTTGATCGTGATATACACGTGTGTATTTATATACAAACATATTGTATCTTGATTCTGCAGAATGTTTCGTGTACATTACTTAGCAATATATGAATGTGAGAATCTAAATTAGGTATTTTTTTAATTTTGTTTTTCGATTTTCAAAAATTGCCATTCTACGAAGTACTGTCTTGTGCTGGAGACTTTTTTTTCGACATAATGAACTTGATTTGAAAAACTATAGTGCAAATATCACACAAAGTGTACGTATGTATGTGTGATGAGAATATATTTGCATGCAATTACTTTTTCTATGTATACCTCTAATGAACACGTACTAATACACAAATACATAAGAAATCAAGTACGTAAGAATGCACTGTAAAAGCTGTGAGGTACATCCATTGTGGTCATGTCTCGTGTCGTGTGATAATGGATCTACTTGCTTTCTTGTGGTTGTGTGTTCAATGTAAAATTGAAAATCAGGGAGGAGTTTACTATACAGAAGGTTGCTTCTCTGTGATCTGAAGTCACATTATCATGTTAGAAAACTATTTGATAAAAGCATCAATGGACGCTTAACAGTGTGTGAAACATCAGTAGTGTCGTTTGATAATGTGATTACAGATTTATTTTTAAGCTTTGCTACATCTCTATTTTTCTAAAAAATGTATTCTTTACTGTAATTTGCATCAAGGAAGATATGAACAGTTGTTGATCGGAAACTACTTGGTTTAAGAGTACTTTTTTTACTATTCGTCCTTTTTGAAATCTGAAGTGAGAGCTTAGTACTATTTAAATTATACAAACTACCTGTTACATTTTCCTTGTGCTTGGGAAGAAATATAATTTGCATGTGCTTTGAGATATTAAATGCTGTGCTCCGACTCAGTCGTTGGAATTCGGTGTATCGGCTCATGCGCAGAAAAGTTACAAATATTACATGGTTATTATTGAGACAGTTGTGTTTAAGTGAACAAGTATTGCCCAAATGACAGATGCTTGTTCTACATTTAAGTATAATCAAAACGTCCATATTATATAAAATGATGAAAAAACGTTAATGTCTTTTATAGGAGTCCGTTTAGCTGGTCACTTTGGAAGCTGTGAAACGCCAAGATCAGGATGATCATTTAATTCAACAGATGGAGGGGTTGTTTGTTGTTTGGCAGAAAGTAACCGAAGCTCAGGCGCAGAATATTCATTTCAATGAAATTTGTGCCTGCAATATTAGCTTTTATAATGGATTTGTTCAATATTTTAATACTACTACTTATACGAGACGATCATTATTAAAAGAAGACTTTGATAGAATTAAGCATTTTGATAGTGATGTACAGTGCGACTTCTGATTGCTGTTACCCAATTTAAACCGCAAGTTTCGTGTTCTTTACGTGAAATTCAGACATGGCTAACTGTAAATAAAATTTTATTAAAACTGAAGTCTTATGTAGCGGAACGAATATTTCTATCACTTTACATTTTGCTTCTGTTGTTTGCGACGTAGTCCTCCTTGAAACAGACACACTTTATTCGACCTTCTTTGAAAAGTTAGTGGAATGCAGAATTTTGGAACTTGCAGCGACCGATCATCGTGAT
The DNA here is from genome assembly GCA_031308135.1 of Acheta domesticus. Lineage (NCBI taxonomy): Eukaryota > Metazoa > Arthropoda > Insecta > Orthoptera > Gryllidae > Acheta > Acheta domesticus. Next base: position 33,580,446 of record JAHLJT010002406.1, read on the forward strand.
CCTGGCACAAAGAGAAAGAAGAGACCAAAGAGCACGAGAGAGTGAGAGCGGGGCGGTGCGCGGTGGAAGCCGAGTGGGGGAGAGGAAGCGGAGGCGGAGTGGAAACCTGGCGCCGGCGAGTCCTCCGAGTGTGTCGCTCGCTCCCGCCTCGCATGGCCTCGCCTCGCCCGCCTCCGCCGCCAGCGGGCCTCGGCCCTCGGGCCGCTCAGGGGGTGGCAAGTGGGGGTGGAGCGCTCGTCCCAGGGGGCGTCGTGGCCCGGCAGCTCGCTGCGGAAGGGAGCCTGGTCAGGCGCCGCCCTCGCCCGCCCGCCCACGCCGCCCCGGCTCTTCTCGTGGCCGCGCCGGCCGCCTTGGGCCAGCACCGGGGGGCCGTTACCTGGCAACCTCTCGACAGGCCACTGTCAGCTGCACCCCGACACGCGGCCGTTGGAGGATTTTGACGGACGGCGCTGAGAGGGGTGGGGATACGCGATGCGGGGCGCCCGCCTGTCCGTCCGTCCGTCCGCTGCCTGGATGCGCGGGAGGTGCTCGCAGGAGCGGGGTGGGGGATGGGGCTGCAAGCGTACTTACTGATCTTTAGGTACGTACTTCTCGATAAAGGGCTTCTTGTGGCGTCCGCAGCCGCCGCGGTTGCACGAAGGGCAGTACCAGTAGCTGAGCACGCCCACGGACACCCCGAAGAGCACGTTGGGCACGATGAGCGAGAGCACCAGGTTGCGCAGGTTCTCCTCCCAGCTGTAGCGCGCCACCACCTGCTCGGGGTAGGCGCGGCTGTAGTAGCACGGGAACGGCTTCAGGATGTGCCGCCCGCCGTACTTCTTGGCGAACTCCGAACAGTTCACCTGCATTGCCACATCACACAACGAATGGTGAACATGGGTTAATGCAAATGGAATATGTAGATGACTCAGAACAAGTATTACAAACTACTACAACGAAGTGAAGGATCGAAGAGTATTTTCTTTGCATATGATGGGAGAGTTCATACAACGAAGTTGCTTATGTAATTTTCCCTGTTTGGTAGGCAATCTCTCGTGCACTAATGTTTCCCAAGTACATGAAATCTCTTTGACTGTGCCAAAATGTGACCCAACGAATACCATAAGGGTAAGAGTGAAAATCAGAGGCATGTCGGGCATGCCATGACGAGCCTTACACCGTAACACGAAATTTCTCAGTACTGACCAAAAGTGATCATTTTTTTCAACCATCAATTGCCCTAGAAGTTTGTAATATTTGCTCTGCAACACCTATGTTTGCAACTATTAGTTCTCATTATGAAATCAAAATTGGACGTTGCAGAAATTGTCTAGTACGAAAAATAATCAGGACTGCGTGGAATTGACATTTTTGTAATACACTTATTTTACTTTAAAAATGTAAAAATATTTCCTTTAAGTTCTAACATGCGTTTCCAGAACCTGCAGTATATTCAAAACCATCGCCTACCAAACCAGTGTTCTGATAACCTGTTGGAAGAATTGTGAAATTTGGTTCTAAATTCAAAAACCGGGTTGCCCATTGCCTTGCGTGCGTACCTTAGGTGGATACCCGCAACCTTCGGTGTTGACGAGGAACTTGGTCTCGGCGACGTCCCAGGGCACTTCGTAGAGGCGGCGGCGGTACTCGAGGGGCAGCGTGGCGGGCGACAAGTCCTCGGGCTCGTCCTCCTCCGCCTCCTCGCCCGCGCCGCTGCCTTCGTCGCCCTCCTCCCCGCCTCGCCCTCGCCACCTGCACGGCACACGTCCACGCTGCGCTGCGAATCTACTTTGGGGCGTTGTTTTGAATTGGAAAATCATGTTATGTCATGTATCTCAACGAGAAAGAAAAAAAAAGATCATACATAATTTGGATGCCGGAGAAAAGGGGATTGAGAGTAGTGGATACTAGACTTCCTATCTGTATGCGCAGTGGTGGAGCTCAATTTCGCTTCTTTCAGGGCACGACTTCTTAACTCGTATCAATAGGGAGTGCAGTAATTACGTTGGTTTTGTGAAAGTTTTGAAGAATTTGGTACATTTTACCAAACTTCAAATATTTAATACAAAATCTGATTAGACACACTGTGTGCAAACTTAAAATTCGTGCTCTGTAAAGTGGGGGAATTCGACTTCACTTGTTCACTGCGATTCAGATATAACTGAAACATATATTTGTATGTAGACATGATTTGGTGAGCAAACTGTCATTTGAGCAAGGTGCTTAGAATGAAGTTGACGTGGCGTACCGTGCCGGGGGGCGGTGGGCGTGGGCGCGGGCGTGGGCGTGGTGGGCAGCGGCGTGCGCGTGGTGCGGCGCAGCAGGTGCCACTTGGGCATCTCGGTGGGGCCCTGCGTGGGCGGCGGCGGCGGCACCACGGGCACGGGCTCCTGGTGTTGAAGAGGCGCGTGCGCCACTCGCGGAAGGGCACGCGGCTGTAGTTGACGAGCAGCTGGTGGCAGCGGTTGGGCGACGCCGTGCAGCCCTCGCGGCACGACGCCCACGAGCAGTTGCGCAGCCCCTCGGCGTACACGTGCTCCACCACCACGCACGTCACGGGCTCCGGGTCGAAGTCGGCCATGATGCTCGAGATGACCGGGGTCCACCACGAACGGGATGAGGAAGAGGAAGGCGAACACCGACACGATGGCCGTGGTGCCCAGGCACAGGGACGTGTAGAACTGGCCTTGTCGACGAGCGCCGCGAGGTCGAAGGGCGGGTCCACGCCCACGCCCAGGGCGCCCGGCCCCGTCGACCTGCGACTCGTCGTCCTCGTCGCCCGGGAGGCCCTCCTCGCCGTCCTCGCCGTCCTCCCCCAGCCCCCTGCGCCCCCATGATCTGCTTGGACTCGTCGAGGTCAATGGCGGCGGCCGGTGGGGGGTGCTCGTTCGGCAGTTAAAGAGGAGCCCCGCGCGGGCGCTCTCTACATGCCCCCTCGCGCACGAGGCGGCAGTCTCTCTCGCTCGCCCTCTGGCCTACCTGCGCTGTACAACTGGAAACGTTAGCCTATGAATGAGAATTGCTATCGCTGGAAAGGAAAACTGGAATAGAAAACACTCGCGTGGGGGCCGTTCGGAGGAAACTACTCTTCGCTCTGAACGCGTGGTGAAGTTCTTGCAAAACTTGCGGGAACATGGGCGTGATAATATTGAAGGAAAAGGTAAACGTTCCTGTTTTGTTATTTGCTCATAGTAGCGGTAGTAGTTCGTAGCTGAACCTTACAAAGTCTGCAGTGCGCTGCAATAGAAGTAGCACATGGTAACAACTTGTAACTGTAACAATAGTAACGCCTAACAGTGTCCACTGGCGTGCAGCGTCGACGTGGTCGAAGTGGCAAGTGCTGCTGGGTCCGTGGAGTGAAGTGGTGGTGGTCGCATTCGCATCCCGCGTGAGTCCCCGTCCCCGAGAGGGGCGCCGCTGCGGCAGGCTGGCTGGCTGGCTGGCTGCAGCGGGGGCGGGCCGCCCGGGGGCGGGGTCGGGAGCCGGCGCGCGCTGGGCCGCTGCTGCCCTCAGTGCTCCTGGAGGGGGAACACGTGGTGCGCCGGGCTCTCGTGCAGGAGTGGAATTGCCTGCAACACACACACGCGGGCTAAGATGTTGCAGGAAAGAGCACGGCTCGTGGCGAAAGGTTAAAGATAAATGGACGAAGGAAAGAAATAAAACAAGGAAAGGGTTCAATTTTGATGACGATTAGGGCCACTGTATTGATTCGAGATTTTTCTCTAAACACTTAATAATAATAGCATTCGCCACTATTGTTCTTATGGATGTATAAATACTCGTAAATATGCACTTAGCAGTGAATTTTAGATAAAGACAAGTCAATGCCTGAATGAACCGATGGGACAGTTGTCATATATACGTAAAGTTTTATTCATAGAAAAGAAACTATTATAATCGTCGATGCCACAGCGTGTTCTTAATAAAAGTCGCTTGTATTATGTATATTATTGTAAGATATCTCTTGGATTCAATTAATGAAGTTAAATGTCAAGAAGCACCTCCATTGAAGGAAAGGCTCGCCGTGGCCCCTTCTAGAGGATCGGACCTCTCCGGAAGGAAGTCCGTTGCTCGCCCTTATTCTCTGCGGCGGCGAGGCGTGGCCGTCGCGGAAAGCGACTCACCGGGCTATCTGATGCAGCACGCGGCTGCATATGGATCTTCAGCGGCATCGCCCTAATGCGGTCGCCGGTGGGCACTAGGCAACTGTGACACGTGGACTCTACCACGCATACGATCTACCTCCCTTGTTATATTATTATGCATCAACTTTGTTCGTACTTCTGATAGCGGAAGTGTTGTTTTTAAATTTACTTTGCTGGTTTGCTTGTATTTTACCAGTGTTGTAGTAAAAGTGAATTAATCGAAATAGTCACATTTATAATGTGTTGTAGTCCTTTATACAAATTCCCAGCTGTTTGAAAATTAATTTGAATGTTTAAAAAATATTTTGATATTTTTCATTTATTTCAGGGGAATAGAATGACAAATTATTGTAGTTACTGCCAGAACATTGCATTTTGTGACCTTTACGATACCTATGAAACCTACGTATGCAATAAAATAAATAAATTTCATCGAAAATACTGAAGACCTGAAATAACTAACTACGTTTATTGATCTTCCCCTTGACCTGGTACAAACGAAAATATCTTAAAAAGGTTTTGGAATTGTTGGTTAAAAAACTTCTAACTGAAACTAAATTTGCACAGTATTTCAAATAGTATATTTTCGTTCACAAAACTGTTCAGAACTAAAAAGGGGATCCTATTAATCTTCATATAAGGATCTCTCAAAGTCGATGTCACTCAGAGGGTGGAGAAGCTCTCCAAACTGCTTGGATCCAATCTCTTCTTGGAGCAGCTCTGGTTGCTTGAACGCCTTTGTGCGGAGCGCCACAGTAGCGGGACCGCGTGGGTGGCGGGTACCGGTCTAGGGAGAGGCAAGGCGGGGGCGGGGCGGGGGCGGCCAGCGGATCGATTCGCCGGGTCAGGCGCCGCCGCTGCCGTCATCTGCTCCACTCTTTGAGAGACCTCCAGTGCTCAATGCGGTCCATTAATAATGATTTATGGTTCTGTATTTAAACTGTTTTCATGTCAATATTAGGATACCGGAGCGGAAAGGATATAAAAAGAAAAGTGTTAACTGATATATGGCTTAATTTGTTAATGAGAAAATGACCACAATATTTTTTTATAAATCACGTCCTATGATCTGTCCTATTAATACATTGTGTGCATTATTCATAAGTTGATCTTTTTCCTTTGTGTCACGTGTATAGGTGAGAGAAAAAAGATGATGAGCATTGTCTTTGAATAGGGTAGTTCGTAAAATTTTGTTGGAAAGTAAATGACTATATTCTCTTGTGGAGGAAAAATCAAAGCACTGAATAGTATATTTTAGACAAGAATACAAATTATGTTTTTTAAATAGAAGTTGCGTTAAACATACTCTTTTGGGGTGGCTGTATTAAAGAAGGAGCACATTCCTAGCTCTAAAGGGAAGTGCCTATGAAGCAATGCGTTCCTCAGTGGACCAGAGTTTTATATCGGGTAATCGTTTTAGTTGAAGTTGTCAAAAAATTCGATTAAAACACATGTACACTCGAAACGACTATTAAACACTGAAGAACGATTGCTCAAGAAGTACAATTATTGACAAGGTATTAACAAAGAGTAATGTATTGTATTTTAATCACTGATTGCTTCTGCATTTCAGAAAGTATGTAACTTCAAGTGAACGACAAGTGACTTCAAATAAACGATACCAATGAATAAATTGGAGAAAGAGAAAGTTTTTTGTGCTATCAGAGCTATATTATATTGAAATGGAAAAAAGGGAAAATGAAAGGAAGTACGGTACTTCAAAAAGGAAGTTATACCAAAGCGCTGAATCAATATATGTTTAGTCTTAAGAAACACAATGTAGTTCGTGTCTTAAGATCGTGTCATATTACATAATCATATGTATGATCAAGGTTTTGAAAGAAAAATTACTAATGATAAATAAAATTGAATCATCTAATATTTCTCAAATAAGTAAATGAACTGTCATTATTACGGGTTAAGTTTTAAAAATGTGCAAGACAAAAGAATCAGTAGAACGTATCGTCTACATTTAAAAATCTAAATCTCGTTTGTAAAATCATTGTAACTATCCTTCCAAGAGCTCAATACAAAGAAAACATCTTTATTCAGTATGTTTTTGTCTTTGTGTGAAATTAGGAAAATGTGATTTGGCCCTTTGTAAAGTAAACAATTAAATTATTACAAGACCTTACGTCGCATTCGATAGCTTTTTTGCGGGGGGGGAGTAAGGTCTCTTAAATCACCTCGATAATAAATTTCGACTTATGTGATTGTTGAACGTAAGTTGAAAACACTTGTATTTATATGTCCATATTTGTGTAGAGGGTAGCAGAAATTGAATATATTAGTTATTAACAATAGGCCGATGAACAGGGAATAAGAGTCTTATATTTGTGTTATCGACCGTGTGCCGTTCAATATTTTACGAATTACCATCTTCTTATGAAAAAAAATGATATAAACCAGAAATGCTGAAATAAATGTTCTGTTACTTCATCCAAATACTTTGTTTCGATTGTTGTTAACGGATGGTGAACTGTTTAATCCTTAACGGACGCCGGTCAAGGAGGAGTGGATTTTGGTTAAGTCAATATAACAGTACAGAATAAACAAACCATTAATTAAGCAAGAAACTATTATTTGTAAAATTTGGTGGTTGCCTAACGTAGGTCACTGTTGCGAGGAAGTGCTAGCGGAAACGGTCGGCTGAGCGTGTGGCGGGGCGGGGCGGGCGCGGGGGCGGGGGCGATGGCGACGGCAGCCCGCACTGCGGCAGTCGAGCGCCCCCCCCCTCTGCGCCCGCGCCGCACGGCTCCGCTCCCCCGCCCCCGCCCCCGCCCCTGCCAGGGCCGGCGCCCGGCGCGACGGCGAGCGGGCGCGCCGCAGCTCTTGTGTACCGAGCCGCTCCCGCGCCTCGCTCGGCTGCCCCTTGGCCCGAGCTCTCCCGCGCGCAGCGTACGTGCAAATGAACGCGCGTGCAGCTGGCCTCTTGTACGCGCCAACATCGACTGACGGAAGTCCATTTTCCAATTTCGTACAAATTACGAAATAATTTCAAGGTTCAATATTTCAACATCGACTTCATATCCTACATAGGTTCAATTACTCACATTCAATCACCGAATGGTCTCTTTCCGATTCACGATATTGCACCATTTTTTCGTATATATTATATTTTCATCATCTTTTGTTCGCTTAGTACGTAGAGTGTGTATTGTTGCAAATTGTATGTACCATCTCTAAAAAGTGTCTGTATTTATAACATTTTGTTAGCTCATGTATATAGTAGAATAATTACATGTTTGGCAATCGCAATATATAATACAGTATGGTTAATTTGTTAACTTTCGTAATCAATTCAATAACTGTCAAGAAAATTTCGGTTAATGTACTCATTGCAACGATAAAGTTAATTGAAGATATTATTTCCAAAGTGACGAATCTCCATTTCTATTTGTTTTATAGTTTTATGTATCAATATGTTCTTAAGACGTTTTCTCCATCATGCTGCCGAATATTTTACCCAAAATTTGCAATTCTATCTTAAACTGAATTCGAAAACCATTGAATTCTGTCTGAAACTATAAGGCTAAATGTTTTTAATTTCTCTGCCTGAAAAAAGTGTTTCATTGAGATACGTCACTTTGGAAATAAGCTCCTCATGTTATGTGAATCCTCAATTTGAGCTATGAATAAGTTCTATGAACTTTCTCTTAAAATCCGTATCTGGCAGTCACTCCATTCATTTGAAAGGAATAGGAGCAGAAATTATTTTCTCACATTACTTTTAACTCAAAATATTATTTCACGTCTTTTATGCAACATCACTTTGAAATTCCACTATAACAAATTTACAACCAAACAAAATATTGGCTACACATAGGTAGGCATAAAACTTGTTCCAATTAGGTGTGGTTATTAGTAAGTAGTGAACCCAGCAATGCTTCGTTATTCGCTATTACTCTCACACGCTATTGGTCACGTGATTGTTAATCACGTTTTACGAGACGCTCTGCAAACATTCTAATAGATGAGGGACTTTCTCCCGAGTATAGGTTTCTTGCATGTCCTGGTTTGGACAGTATCCTTTGTTAAGTATTGTTAAGTATCCTTTTGTTAAAACTCTCTTCCTCATGTTTGGGCTTGTATTCGATATGACACTGTCTTGGCGAAATTTTATTTACCTGTCCAAAATAATGTTGAAGTAGTAATATTCCAGCCGAAAATTCACAATCGCAGGTTAGGATATTTGTATGCAGCAACAGACACGCTCAATACTTGACAGTGCGGCGGGTTGCATAGAGATTCTTTTCAGGGACGCTTGAGCCATCATAAACGCATAAATCATCAACAACACGTGTCCGTTTCAATTCAGAGCTCTCTTTAAACACTCCCAATTCTTATAAGAACAAACTTTCAGCGAAACTTTCAGCGAAATTGGTCGAGTAGTTTTCGCTTGTGTGCGGCAGACATACGCACATTCCTTTTTATTTACAGATTAGTACTTTGTGATTTGAGTGGAAAATTTCGTTTGAAATGATATACTCTCTGACCGGTCGGGTCTTCTTATGACATCAATTTACATTATCGAAGAGTGGGGTGTAATTGATCACTTAATTTTGCCAGAAACACATCCTTAGAAATTTTTACATTTCGTCAATGTAGTACATACGATAAAAATGTAATACCTTTTACTTCACCAGTGAAAGCCGAGAAATAATTAATATCAAGAAATCCATGGAGAAATCCGGGATCGAATCCGGAGATCTTGGGCTAATCCACAAAAAGGTTTGCCTGCTACTGCAGCGAGCCGATTGGCAGCGATTGGCTTCTCGGCGCCCGATGCGCCGCAGCCGCTGTCCGTCGCGTGCCTGCTGCGCTGCGCCGCTGATGAGTTGGTATCGCGCGCGGCCTAATGGGAGCGCTCCCCGCTTCGCCCATTGCTCCCCGCGGGCACGGCGCGCGCTGCAAACAATTCCCTCTCCAATTCCCTCCTTGCCCACCATTTTATTACGAGAGCTGCGCTGTTGCAGTGGGTTTTATATTGGGAACGGAGAACAAATGGAAATGTAACAGGATCATTGTACAGCAAATTATTTAATGATATCTTCATTTGTAGTGTAGTTGCTTTATCCAATATACATTTTCTTCGAAGTTTACTGACAACGAAAATAATCACTGCTACTCGACGAAGACTGCCCATTTCTTAATTTGCATTTGAGCCCTAAAGGAATGTCTGCATTGTTTACTTCTTCTCAATGCTAAGTTCTTGAGATGAGAAATTTAAATGCATTTGTTTTCATTTTCATTGTGTTATATCACTTCTCCGTAAATCAATTTTTTAAAGTGAAGTTCGGAAGAATTATAATATTCCAGGAAAGCTGTGATGCTAACTTTTGTGAAAAAACATAACATATTTTCCTTGTTTCATTTTCCCAGGAAAGAATGAAGGCCTGCAGACTCGGCTTCTTTGTCATCTGACATTACATAAAATACGAAAAAATGACGTAGGTTTCCTCTGCAATACTGCAAGTTGAAAAACATCTCGATCTCGTGTTTTCCTCCAAATTTCCTATCGTCTGAAACGAAACCTGAATTGATGGTGTAAAAAAGCACAGAATGAAATGGAATATCATCGGAAGCCGAGTCGCGATCGAAACCGTGTCCATTGTGTCGACATCATGACCAGAAAACGTGCAGGCGAGGCCCTGACCGGGCCACGAACCCCGAGCCTCCCCCACCGCGCCCATCGCGATCGACCGAGTGTCGATGACGTCATCGCGAGGGGAGTGGGCGAGGCTGGGGCAGAGAAGGCAAGAGACTGGCGCCTGCGCCGGCGCCTCGGCGGCAGCGGCGCTGCGCCTGGTCTCAAGCGAAGCCCTTGCGGGCATCCGGATGCGGAAGTTTTCCCCCGCGAGCTCTCTCGCCGGCCTCTGCAACTCGGGCTATTATCCCAGCAGCACTCGCCTTCCGCAAAGGCTTCTGGCTCTGAATTTGGAATTTGAACGATTCTCTATTCAATATTCGTAGCGGAGAAATCTCTTTCGAACTATTTTAGGCATTTTTCATACTATTTCCAATGTTTTTCTTAACGTTTTTCGTTTCCTTTATGGTGGTAATAGTTGATGACACAACATCTTCCAGTTGATGCTGTAGTTTCAGTAAAATCTAATAATAAAATTAGTATGCATTTATATCGCAATTCTTTCAAGGGCGGATAACGAATTCTGAGCTATAAACGAATTCTTTCCCTTTATTATTATTATTATTATTATTATTATTATTATTATTATTGGTGAAGCAAATTAGACGATTAATGTATTACTGCAGCATGACTCAGAATGTAGTTGTCTAACAGTTCTTAATCCACAAACCGGGAGAGATGACTCAGTGCATCAGCTGATGTCACTGCAGTCCCTCTGACCGGGAGGTCATATGTTCGAGTCTCGACGTCGGCAGGATTTTCAACACTGGTTTGTCAGCTAGATCAAATTCAGTCGCTGTCTGCAGGAGAATTCTAGCGGCCGGCTGCTCTGATCGGTAGTTTTCCGTAGGTTTCTCCGATCAACACAAGGTGAATGCCGGAGCAGTACCCTAACAAACGAGCCACGGACCGCGCGCGATCTTTTCTTCCTATTTCTTATCCTACCCTCACTCCTTACACCCAAACATTTACACTAACATGCACTCCACTGCCACACATGCCTGGGAGACCAGTCGGGAGCTTAGAGCTTGTCCTGGCAGAGGGGTGGTGCCCCGCTGGCGGGAGATTCCTGGTTGAGAGGATAACACTGCTAGACGACGGTAGGTCAGCGCCGGATCTCGCCATCCAGTGGAGAAAAGATAAGCACCACCTCCTGAGGAAAACACGCACTACACTTACGGGAATAAACCTCTGCCCGGAATCACGAACAGTCAATCATTAATCCACAACGCGAGAACCCTTTTATGTGGTTAGAGAAATGAATGCAATATGGTGAAGTATCTGTCGAGAAAATAAAGCATTTAATGAAGTCACATGGACTTCTTATCAAGTAGTTAGTCCAAACATTCAAATATCTTAATTATTCCAGGAAGAGCACTATCGTTTTACTTCTGCCGTGTTTACCAAGTTTATGCTCAAACGCTTCTAATATGAAAGTATATGTCCTCGCTACCTTCCTCAGTGATAAACGTCTTTAATATGGAGCCAACAAACCAATGTTCACGTGTGTGTGAAATTGCAACTCAAAAGAATATTAAACACTAATTTTACGACTGAAAATTCGAGATTGTATTGTTAACATGATTCCAGTGTTTGAGATTCTAATACATAGAGGGAAAGTAAAAAAATGTAAATTGTATTGCATTTTTGGAATCAATATGATTAACGGGAAGTTGTCCATTGTATTGTTAGTATTGCATCTATTTTTGAGATGTAATAAAATCAGTTATGTATAAAAATGTTTTACGTTGTCTCAAAAATAGAGAAGCTAATTATTCCATGAATTTCTGGAACTTTAGTTTATTTCCACCTCTATCATTAGTTATTACATTGGTGTCCTATCTGCTATATTCTCTTTTTCTCAAATGGAACCAGTGAATGGAATACGTTTCTTTGCAAGAGATGGAATTGTACGTGTACTTTGGCGAGGGAGGCCCTTTGGCTGGGGCTGGGGCTGGGGCGGTGCAGTGAGTGCGGGAAGCACGCGGGCGCTTGGGTCGATGGCAGCGAGCAATGACCCAGTGCGCCGTAGTGCGTCGAAGCCCATCCGCCCCGCCAGCGCCCACCCGCCACGCCACTCACTAACCGTCTCATTCATAAAGATAAGACGTAGAATTATCATTGGATGCTCAACGACGCATGGCATAAAATAACAAGATGAATTCGCGATATGCGCTCTTTAATGATGTAGTGTTAACATTGCTTTGTTAATTCCAGATCTTAATAGCTAGTTGCCGTGTGTTAACCTCGTATGTTATTCTCGTAGAATAGTCTGTGTATAATATGACCTTTCTCTTCGTGTTTGCGTAAGGAAAATCAGAACCGTTGAAATACAACACTGTGTGCGTGCGTATACGTATGATCCTTGAATCATTGAAGCAATTGCTTTCAAATTTGCACACCCACTTTAGAGAAGCCGTGGAAAAACAAGGGAGGATTCGCATACCCAAAGTGTCGCCTTACATTTGGTCCCACCACAAAATTAGTGTTACTGGAAACCCGCAAATGCGGGGCCTCGTTGTCTTGGAGCTAGATTTTACCCGCGAGGCCGGTCGGGACCGAGCAGGGCGGAGCGGTCGGAATGATCGTTGCGATCAGTATGTTTGGAAGAATGTGTGAATCTACTTTAATAGATTATTGTGATAAATATCCATGTAGCGCCGGTTAATTCACTACTAATATTTAAAAATGAGATGCATCTTATACGCTGGTAAATACGGTATTTACGAAAAGAGCGTTAATAAATTCCTGTAAAATTTTAATAGTACTGCCACTACAGAGTGTCTCAGAATAAACATTAAAAACTCTTACAGGAGCCAAAGACTAATCAGTTTTTGCGAACGAATATATGATGGGAAATTTCGTACATCGTATTTATATGTGTGATATTAGCCTCTGATTGCTAGGCAACAACTCGTGCACTAGTGTTCTGTAGGTCACTTTCTGATGCAATGAGATTTACTATACCTGTCATACACCGCTGCATAACTAGTTGCGTAACAATCACGAGGAAATGTCACTGTAATGTTCCTCCAAATGTCATGTAACTTCATGTATGAAATGTCCCCACCATACTCTTACTCACCCACCCCACTTAACAAAACTGATATGGATCTTTCTACGAAATACACCCTGAACGTTTGTAATATTTATTCTCAGACATACTGTATTTGCCTTAGCTTCACCTCACATTCTGAAGAAAAATTAGATACATTTCTTGTAATGGAGCTCTACAAAAGCAAAAAAAACTTCATTATGAACAATCATTAGTTTCTGATGGCATTCCTAAAAAACGTTCAAAAATGTATGCTCATTCCAGCGTCACAAAAAATGTGAAGCATATTGAATGCTACTGTGGTGGTCAGAGAACACGCTAAACTGCAATTAAGTGTTGCAGGGTACAACAACGGCCTCCGCGCCCTGTTCTGTTTCAGAGGTCTCCTGCGCAGATGCGCAATTGTGCTTGTGTGTCGTCACATGAGGTCATCCGAAAACAACCACTTAACCGCGTAATTAGGAAAGTGTTGCTCAGAGCGGAAATCACCATCAGGCTCACGTACGGCTACAGTGGGAGAGGTCCAAGTAACAAATTTCATTCCCAGAAATGATTAAAAAATGGGCGCTTACTCTTCTAGTGCCAGTTTAAAACAAGACTTGAGAAAACGAAGTCAACCAATGATAATTTTTTTAGGTTTAGAATTTAGATAGTAGAACGAATAAATGTACTGTTCTGTGCGTGTGTGAAAGATGGATAATTTTTGGAATCATTTTTTTCTTCATTTATTTATAGTCGCATCGACAACGAAGGTCATTAGCGACTCAAAATTTTACATTGGTTTATCAATTGTTGTGTGTATTTAATAAATCAATACAAAGAGATTGAATAATTTTATAATAGTAAAGTTGTCCTTAGCTCTATACTTTTTTGTACTGTTTTTTTTTTAAATTAGTTGTTGTTCGTATTTTTCTCTCATAATTTTTCTATGAAAAGTATTGGAGTCACCTCAAGAAAATGATATCGAATAACGGTCGTAATATCAGTGTTTATCGTTCTTTTCAGCTGTAACTTCGCACACATGTCAGGATTGAAGTCTATTAGTGTTGTTCCAAAGCTGGATAAGATGTTGGTGCTGATGAAGAAGAGATATATGCAGTTTTGCACCCGGAAATCGATTGTATATATGCATGTATGGGTGGGTGGAGGATGTGTAACCTTTGAGATGAAACTTGGTAAATATCGGCTGGAGAAAGACGTAGTGCCGTTCCGGTGATCATTAAGATATTTTCTTTTTGGAAGTACTTTACATGAAGGAAGCTCCTGTGACTTTTTCAAATCTTTCTGGAAAATGGCTCACATTTTTTCCTCATTATTTTGCTGGAATAGAAGAAAGAGTTTATATATGTATGATAAAACCGTTGTCATTTGAAAAATTGCAAAATCATAATATTTAAAACACAAAGGGTTTTCGTTTAGAAAGAAGTTTTGCCCCTTATACTCAAAGAAATTTCGCGATTTTTTCTTTAAATTAAAAAGAGGTGTGCCCCAAATATTTGTTGTTTACTATTATTAACTGGTTTAATAATATAAACATTAAATCGTAACAAAGTCTTAAAATTAATAAAATGAACGCTTATCTGCCGTCATTTGTTCACTATTTTATTGCGTGAGTGGTAACATTTTTTGAAAGCATTCGACATTTCCTCTTCGAGATAACATGTGGGTCTAAGATTATTGTCAATCAATTGCTTGACTCATGCGTACCTTCACAAAGAAACAGCTTCCATAATTGTAAAATGTGATGCATTTCATTTTTAAATTAATCTGGATAACAGTATTTTCTGCAATAATCCAGTTTATTTCGTTACTTTTTGAGACTTAACACCCAACCACATCCTTTGTTTCCGTGTATTGTGTACGGAGAACGTTCGTAACTTCTCTACACACACATTCCGTATCTAATTTTTGAGGGAATATTTCCATGCCTGAAATTTTAAGATATGTATCAACATACTGGTTTTGTGGTGAAATGTCGTTGGCATTTACAGTGACAACACCTGTGATCATTTAATGTGTCAACATTCCGAACAATGTTTCCACGATATTCATTCTTGTGGCTGAGGTGGTTTCTCTATAAATTCATTCAAATGTAGATCTTTAAATGATGGTATGCACCTTTTCTTAAAAATCTTCAGTAATTATTAAATAATAACACTGAGAGGAGCAAAAGTTTCGAGATGCCACGGATTCCTAAAAGTTTCTTAATACTGTACTGTTAAATCGATGTAACGCAATCGAAGGAACAAAAGCTACTCTTAGCGTCCGACGTCCATTAAAAATTGAACAGCTTACCGTAAACAATGTAAAGAAAGAAGTTGTAGGTATGCATGGCGAATGACTTCTCATATTGAAAGAAAATGCTCTTTGTTTTTTTATGATTTTCTCTGATAGGAAGGTGGTATTGCGAAAAGTATTGAATGACTCGCATCACAAATAACAGGTTTAGTTATAAACCTTATCTATGTACCCGGTTTATAAAGTTGAAATGCGTTCGTTATTTGTCAAGTGATGTTAGGCCTGGTGATGTTAAGAACGGTCACTGTTAAGATCCTTTCGAGAGGGAAAAATCATTAGAACGTGTTCCCGCTTTAAAGAAACAGAAACGCGCTTTTATTGCAGGTTGTGAATTGTATCGCATTTAAGAAACGGTGCCTGGCAGGACTTATTGCGAGCGATCGCATCGAAGCGCAGTGATTGCGAGCGCGAGGCGATTGCGCGTTGCGGGCGGTTGGCGGGCGTGCGCCGCGCGAGGCCGCCGGGAAGTCCCCGCGCTCGCGCCTCGCCGGGGCGCTGTGCCGTGCGGCGCCGTCCCGTGCCGTGCCGTGCGCGCGTGCGGCGGGCGTTATTTTCCGTGGCGTGCGCGCGCGCGGCCCCGCCATCGCTCGCGTGACCCCTCGGCGGCGCCGGCGAGCCGCTGCGGCGGTCGGCGCGGGTGGCGACGGGACGGTTCGAAACCCGGCGCCAGGGCGTCTCGCCCCGCGAGCCGGCGACGCCCCGCACCGATGGATCGCAGGGCAGGGGGAGGGGGTAATGTTCTCGGTGTCAATCCGTCCATTAGACGTGCTTCTCAGTACAGAGGGAGTGTGATGAAAACGATGTTGTGTTAGCATTGCATTCAAACTACGAGTATTTAAATGAATGGTGACATAGACTATTCTAATACTTCATATCTCAACGTGTTATTCTCACTGCAAGATCGAGATTTTGCAAACCATTTGCTCTTGAGCTGATAAAGTATTGGCAACTGGTTATAAAGTATTGCGTGATGCTTAAATTGCGGCGTATTGACACGATTTCGGAAAACATTTAGCCAAATATTTATGCCTTGGGTTAAAGTTGTTCTATTATTCTTCCTTTGAAGCTGACACGGAAATTAGGATATATATTGTTGGCAATGATGGATAAAATGAATTTTAATGTCGGTATGCAGTTATTGAAGGAATGTTGAGAGAGAACGTTATCACAGTAGTGTAGGGGTCTCAGGATCCGATCTCATTCTCACTTTCCTTCAAACGCGCAGCCCAAACCACTGGCATAATATTTTGACGTTAAAAACCAGTAAATTCCTCTATTGGATTTTTTATAAATGTTTACCTTTTTTATGTACTTTTTCTGTATCTTTTTTGTTTACGATCCTTATCTTCAGTACAGCATTAAGGATGTTTTATGCTTTCGTACTTTGAGTTAGGATTCGGATCATGTACAGACGTTCGCAGGTCACCATTTTACTAGATGTGTAATCATATGAATGTAGGACGATTGTGGTTATTGTCCGATTGAAATTGAGTATATCTACGTTCCTAATATTACCAGTATCAACTTAAAACATTTTCACGGAATTGTATACCTCAATGAACCATTTTATATTTATCGCTATACGTAATCTTTTTCTGTAATATGTAGTTTGCATATTTATGTACTAAAGATTAAGCGTCAAGCCGTGTTATGTATGCACGGAGCTCAGCAGTGAACTGTACTCCAGAATAATGATATCTCTCAAAAGATTCTTTGGCGAGATTGAATAATAATAATAATTAATATAATTAATAGTATTTGATCATATTTATTATAAATATTATTATATTATTGTTATTGCGAGACAAGATCTGTAAATCTGAACAACTCTGAAACACGGAAAATAGAAGTTTGTTGTTTAATCTCGTTGTACTACAGCGAGCATTTTACACCATTAGACGTCTCTCGCATCCCAGTTTCCTTTTTTATCTGCCACTGCATTGTTCCGCAGTTAAACCTGATTATTTAATGTGTTTATCCTATTTGATAATATGTTTACATAATATGCAATTGCAAAATATAATTTTGCTGCTCGGCACCAAAGAGGAGGCGGGGGTAATACAAGGAGATTCAATGGGCTCGATTCTTTAGCAATCGGATCTTTAACACTGTCATAATTGATTCTAGTACGCCATACTATGTAAAACTAAACGATTGGCAGAACGATTGGCAATCCTTTTGTGAGAAAATAAAATATAATACAAGTAAAATGCAGCAGTGGGATTCCTGGTTATCCAGATACGTGGAGATGAAATTTACTTTGAATCGTATATTTTACATTTTGAGTTTTTCAGTGTATTCAGTGTTTTGTATGTTCATACATATCAGTGTAGATTAAGGTTCATGTATGTCGTTCATGCCAAAATTCTTTGGTGAATGTGAGATGATTAATCTAATAAAGGTCTACCAGTTTTGAAGGTGCTGAGTATCGTTATTATAAATAGAAATGTTCAGTTTCCATTCACTACGAAATCTTATGCATTGTAAATTCTATGAAATAGCTTTTAAAATAAATCTAACGAAATAATATCTGCAAGGTCTTTGTATTTCTTCGGGCTCCACACATTGCAACATGGGCGGGGGCAGCAGAGAATCGGGCCACCGTCGCCCTCGGCGCTGCCGCGTGAATCGATCTCCCTCGGGCAGGTCGCTGCGGGTGGTTGGCAGCCCTGCATGACCTTGTTGCAGGCGGCAGCGTCTGCAATCCTCTTGACGTCACGACGTTTAGTTACCGCTCCGCAATCGTAGATTTTGTTTGCGATATACGAAAGCATGGCCATAACTGTGATACTTCGATATTGCGCATAAAATCTCAATTATTTGAATGATGATTTTTTTGTTTTCTATTTTATTGTATCTATTTTAATTGTAACACGAGAAAATATAGGCTCATTCCAGCGGTATAGGCTATGTTGTTACCTTACTGTGCAAATTTGGCAGTGTTCTTAAGATTTACTTTGCTTGTTTTTCAAATTCTTCGATTAATAGTTATAATTGCGATCATTAAAACGTTTATTCATGAATTATTTGTGAATATCGTGAGTAGACTTCAAAAAAGTAATAAAAATGTAAGAAACAATTATACATGCGCGACTCAAATCCAATAAACTGCTAAATTCTGTTAAACTGTCTCTGAACATTATGCTTTTTCGTGTTTTCGGTGCGAACATTGTATTTTCTTTTCATCCTCAGTATAAACAAATTCACAATATATCGAGAAAAGTAATGAATTTCATCTAAAAAAGAGCGAGATCTCTGTTGCCGCAAATTACGTACATTCAACGCTGCAAATTGAATTATTAATATTTTTTTGTTCAATGCATTTCGTTCCTTAGGAGAAACCCCGTTGGTTGAAGTGGTTGCAATTTTTCTTTTTAAGGTGTATGATTTTCTCAAACCCGGATCAAGCAGTTTTTGCATATACATTTCGTTAGATGGAGTGAAGACATAATTAGAAGGAGGAGGGCGAACGCATCTTACGTGACGGATCTCAGAGCGCCATCGCCGACTCGCCCCCGCCGCCGTCGCCCAGGTTGTTGGCGGACGCCTTCTCGCTGGAGCCGGCGGCGGAGAGGCCCTTGCTGGGGCAGCCCCTGAAGCGCATCTTGGCGTCGTCGCCCACCTCCACTGTCTTTTGGCAGAAGACCAACATGAAGCACGACACCACGAACAGCACGGACGGCAGGATGCTGGCGACGAGGAAGTGCTGGTAGGTGCCGGCGAGGTCGAAGCGCGCCACCACCTTGCTGGGGTCGTCGTGCGCGTAGAAGCACGGGAAGCGCGCGCGCGCGTTGTGGTCGGTGCCGTCCTTGCCGTACTCGCGCAGGAAGTCGCGGCACTCGTCGCGCAGCGTGTTGACGCAGCCCTCCATGTTGATGAGCAGGTTGCTCTCGTTGGCGATCATGAGGTTTTGCTCGGGCGGCGCCACGATGCCGTTCTTGTCCATGAGGACGGTGTTGGTCACGCTCACGTAGCTCAGGTGCGTGAAGTTGGTCTTGTCGCCGAAGTACTGCAGGTCGTCCACGAGGGTCCCGTTGATGCAGTCGGTCGCCTCCACCCCTAGCGTGGTGTTCTGAATAAAGTAACACGACACCATGACGATGTTTTTGTCGTCTTCCGACCACACCTCTGTGTTCGTCTCTTTGTCAAACGCACGTTCACACTGCGATAAATACACTCTATCTCCACTGAGAATGATCACGTTTTTATTGCGGGTTGGGATGTCAAGGCAGCGGCGATCACAGTTATAAGGTGACAATATACGTTCACAAGTCCCTCTGACACAGTTCTGTAAACCTTCCAAGTCTATACACGTTATTTTCCCTCTTCTACCGGAACACTTAGTGGGGGGCCCTTTCTGGTTGAAGACGCATTCGAAAGCGTCCGTGATGTTGATGCACTCACCCTGGGAGCAGTTGAATGTGCCGGTGAGGTTCTTGCATTCATCAGCGATGCAGCGGGCCTTCTTCGCGTTCTCCTGGTCGATGCCGTAACACGTTTTATTTGTCGTCTGCGTACAGTTAGTGAAGAGGAGTTCGGAGCCGTTGTGGCGCAAGTTGACGTAGATCTGCGTGCAGGCGCCGGACGACTTGCTCAGGCACCACTCTCCGCACGTGAGCCAGTCGCAGTTCTCCCGGAACCAGGCGCGCGTCGTGGTGCACATCTCGGGCACTTCGCTGATGCCCGACTGGAAGGCACGCAGCGTGGGCATGTAGACGGCGACCGTGAGGTAGACCAGCGCCACGCTGCTCAGCACGGCCGTCATCTGGCACACGCAGATGATGCCGCAGATGCGGTTGTCCTGCGGCGGGATCAGCAGATCCTCGGGGGGCACGGGCTTGGGCATGGCGAAGGCGGTGCGCTCGCGCGCGGCGCGGTCGGGAGGCGAGAAGCTTCAGGGCCCGGCGGCGGCTGCGGGCATCGTCGGTGGCGCGCTGGGCGCGCCGGGGGCGAGGCTCGGGGCTTCCACTCCTCCGCCAGCGGCGGCTCGCTTCCCTACGCGAACTCCGTAGCAGTAGCGGCGCTAGCTGTGCTTGGCAGCGTGGAGTATCGACCTTGGAGGTTGTGGCGGAGCAATCGATGGGTCCCCGGATCGATCCCCGCGCCCGCGCGACCCTCGACCGCGAGCGGTGTGGCGTGCACAGCGCCGGCGACTGAGGACTGCGGCGCCCGGCGGCGGCGGCTCGGGCGGTGGGACGCTGCAGCGCCGGCGCGGCGCGGCGCGGCGCGGGCCGGGCGACGGCGGCGGTGGCGGCCGGGTGGGGGAAGGCGACGCGGGAGGGCGGTTCATGTAGTTGGACGCTTCTCTGCGTGGCTGCGCGGCTGGCGCATGCAGGTCGCTCGTACATTAGTTTGGCCGATCACAATAAAAAAGTCTTCCGATGGAGCCATTGGCTGCGCCATTTTCTTTTGCAGATGCATTTGAAATTACGCGCGAAAATATTACATTGATAATGGCGGTTTACGATTCCTTTTGTTTTATACTTTTCAATGTGTATTAATTTTCGTATTCCATATTGTCACGTAAATGGATGGAGTTGTAATGTAAATTTCACAGTCGTATTAAAAAATGACAATATTTTCTTCAAAATCTGGTTCTTTTTTAGAAGCAATTGCGATACGTACAAGTGCGCTGCTCTCTTACTGGAGCGTGTAGTTGGGTGGCCCTGTTCTCGTTCCGTCCACGCACTGCGCCCCAGCTCCGGCACGCGGCCACACACGGCCCGCTCCGCGATCAATAGACGGGTCCCAGCCGCACTGCCCCGCCTCCGCGTCCCATTGATCCTGGCGTTGGAGAATGAAGGCGCGCGCTCGCGAGTCCTGCGCTGCCCGCGTTCGCCGCCGCCGGCGCCCCTGCGCGCCCATTGAGCGCCGCGCGCCGGCGGCATCTGAGGGCGCGCCGCGGAACTCGGTGGAGATTGACATCTCACGAGACCTTAGAGATTAGGATGCTCCAGCAGACAGGGTTTAGCCACTGATTATGGAAGGAGTGCTTCTAATGTAAAATGGCACTTGCTTTCGTTACGTGCAAGCAGATGCAGATTTCGCTTGTTTTGTTTAAAGCATGAAACAATGTATTACACTCTAAATCGACAAACAATATGAAACATCTACTTGTTTATTCTAATATCTTATTATTCTGTTAATTTAAATATTTTCTTACATTTATCTTCTCTATATAAAATACACTATGGCTTTGTATAATATATAAGTCGTCTTCGAAAAAAGAAAAACAAACAAACCAAACGCAAGGGTGCTACTTCTCCCACCAGCGCAGCACCGCCTCTAGTTGGGATAAGCTCCCGACATGTTAGATAGCTAATTTTGTCGCAATCGGTTCATCAGATTAAACATGCGAAAGATAGAAATTCGAAGAGTATGAAATTAAAAAAACAACATTAGCAGAGTCAAATGCAACCCCCATCACACATTACGCTCCATCACACGTTTCCATCGATCGATTGTTTGATTAGTGATTACGAACGCGTCAGTGGCTGTCGCTAATCCCGTAAGTGTAGTACGTGTTTTATCGCTGGAGCTTTTAGTGATCTTTCCCCGCTGAATGGAGGGAGCCGGTGCCGACTTACCGTCGGATTAGGGGCTTCTTCCCCAAACAGAAATCTTCCACCAGCGGGCTCCGCCTTAGTGGAGATAAGCTGTAAGCTCCCGTGCATATAGCAACAAGATTTTTCACTTTTTCTCTTTCAGGGCCCCACAATATCATTTCTAACGAAAAATCGCAACTTTTCTGTGCAAGATTACAATACTTTCCCTTTACTACGTAAGAATGTAGTATGTGAGAACGACTTAAATATTTGAAACTTCACTTTAATTTTGTATTAATCGGTTGTGCGAGAATTTGCGGTGAACTTTTGGGGAACAACTTAAGGAAACGCGGAGAAAATGTGGAAAATATGTGAAGAACATATCTATAAATATAAAAATGGATGTTGGTATATAATATATATGTGTGTCCAGGTTAACTCCGACACCGTGTGACCGATCTCCACGAAAGTTGGCACATTACGTGTTTTTTCTCCCAGAAGATTTATGTGCTGTTGATTTTGTTGTAACTTTTCTAGATGGCGCTGCAGAACAAAATTGGGCTTCATTTTAATTCAATTTCCATTCAAACTGCGCTTCTTGTTACGTGTGACGCAAGGCGAGGCCCAGTAGAACCGGACAGGCGCACGCGAGAGAGACAGAGAGAGAGAGACGGAGGGAGACGAAGAGAGACGGAGGGAGATGAAGAGAGACGGAGAGATACAGAGAGTGACGGAGACAGAGATAGACGGCGCGCACGACAGAGAAAGAGAGAAAGAAAGACACAGTGTGACAAAGACTGTGAGACACAGATAGATAAAAGATAGTGACGCAGAGAGAGACAGTGAAAGAGACAGAGAAACAAGAGACAGATAGAAACACACAGTGAGAGGCAAATGGAGAGGGATGAAGAGAGGCAAAGAGGGAGAGAAACACAAGGAGAGAGAGAGACATAGAGGAAGACAGAGACGCAGAGAAACAGAGAGAGAGAGAGAGAGAAATACAGAGAGACAGACACTCAGAGATAGAGAGGCAAACAGAGGATCAGAGAGACAGAAAGAGAAAAGAGATCGAGACAGATAGAGAGAAATATACAGAGACAGTCGCGGAGATGTTTCCTTTTTTACAAGGATTGAATATGAACGAACCCGGG
The DNA here is from genome assembly GCA_031308135.1 of Acheta domesticus. Lineage (NCBI taxonomy): Eukaryota > Metazoa > Arthropoda > Insecta > Orthoptera > Gryllidae > Acheta > Acheta domesticus. The sequence continues at coordinate 33,603,266 of JAHLJT010002406.1, forward strand.
CAACGCCGGTTATTGTGCTTTTAAAGAATACGCGAGGGACGCGCGGGGAAACATGTGGGGAACATGCGGGAGAATTTGCGGAAATAAAGAAGTATGCGAAGATTATTCCTGGATCATGAGGGAAACGTCCGTGAATCTTTTGATATATAATGTGGGGAAAACTGGGGGAAAGATATGAGGTAAACATTCGACGGGGGAGGGGGGTTTCGAGTTGTGTTTCTTTAGCTGTATCTCACCAAAATAAACTTTATTAAACCTCTTGTTACATTTTTGGAGTTTTAACCATCGGAGTACCTCGATTCTGTACACGTGAGATCAGGAACGACCAGAGAAATGATTAAAAATTTAGCACATTTTCTTCCATTATTGATGTGACAATTATATATCTCCTATTCTTGTTGTTGTATAGTTTTACTATTTGTAACGTTTCAGTGGGAAATCTTAAAAAAATCCAAAATATCAAAATGTATACTTCCCATTTTGGGGAGGACAGGAAATAGATACATTTTTATTCTTAGATTAAACATTGCAAAAATGATTGGAAGTACTAGATGGAGGAATGTAGAATAAAGAATAGAGTGGATGAGGGGGAAGAGAGGAAGGCGTGACACTGCTGTAGCAATGTGTTTGAGTGTAGATAACGGAAGTATGAGGCCAACCATCCAATTCAACCATTGGACTGAAAATTTTTACGCGTGTGCATATGTTTATTGTTCATATTTAATGATTCTCAAAATGTATAAGAAATTATTAGATTACATTTGCTTCGATTATCTTACTTTCTCGCCTAATACGTACTTGCGTAGTAAAAAGTAGTATTGCAATTGTTCGGCGGAAAATGGCGATTCCTCTTAGAAAACCTCTTATTGTTGGGCTCTGTTATTGATAAAGTATATCAAACGTGTTCCTGTATGTAGTAAATTACTCCCTGTAATACGTTGTGTAATCAGAATCCACTTTTTATAGGTTCTTGATATTGAAAAAATAAATTGACGGCGTCTTTTATCAACACTAGCGTCGTAATCGTTCAGACGGTTTTCATTGGCATTGGTTAAACTTGGCATTCGCTGATTGACTAGACCGAACTTGCGGCTCTGCGACTTTGAAAAGAATAATTGATTTTTGGAGATATTTTACAGGAAACCTTGAAAACATTTTGAAAATGTTTGAAAAAGTGACTCTAGTATTTTGTATTATATTTTTGTTTGATAGTACAAAGTACGCTTAAATATTGCCTTCTTATAAATCTTATTTTCGTACAAATCTGTGAGTTTTTGAAAATTGCGAAAGTTGACCAATTGAAAGTTATCACGGCCTTCCTACAACAACTGTAATGAAGATAAATATTTTTTCATTTATGAATTCAAAGACATCTTGAGACAAGGTCATTTACAATTTTTCGAAAAAAAAATTAATAGTTTTCGCGTAATTTTATGTGAAATAAAGGCAGTTTTAAACACTTCATCTCTAAAAAAGGCTCCAAATTTTCTTTACTTTTTTTCTAGAATGGAGTAAAGTACGTTTATAAACACGGAGCAAGTTTCATTTTCAGCATTTGCGTAAATGGCAAAAAATTAACATTGGAAAATGGGAATATTCATGATAGACATTTTTTCCCTGAATAAAATATTTCTCGTTTTTATTTATTCCGCAGACCAGTACGTTTGCATTACAGAGATTGTTAAAATGTGTATGATAATTCAAACACACGTACACGAAATGAATAAATAAATAAATACAATAATTCTTAAGCATACAAAATATTACATTTAAATTACGTTCATTCTTTTGCAAATAGAAGGAGGGACATTTCTCATTATTGTTTCATGTCTTTCCAGTTTGTTGATACTTTTATTGTATGTTTTTATCTTGTATTGATTCATGGATGAGTCAGCAAATTGAATTAAATATTTGTCTTATGGGAGTCTGTTTTTCTGTTTTTGATTCGGGATGCTGGGGATGAACCAACCTTGTAATGATGTGAAAAAAGTAAGTGAACGATTCAACATTGTTTAACGGATAGTTTTTATACTTAGTTCTGAATGTAGTTTCTAATGAACCATGGGACGTTCGCAGAATTTAATTTTGTGAGGAATTTAATTTTCTTTATATTTTGGAAGTTGTGTTGTACCATATTGGTCATGCATACCTTATAATGGGAAGCCTTATTGCTATGCAAAATAGTAAAGTACTTTGTTTTTAATGTTTCCATCCAATAAAAGATACAATTTATCTAATCTTCAGGGTTGCATGTGTAATTTTATCGTTTATTTGCTTAGTCCATGTAAGTCTTGTATCAGTTAATACTCCAAGTCATTTAATTGGTTTGTTTTTGGTAACAAGTCGATTGATCAAACAGTTTGTCGTTGGGGTAGCACAACGTGGAGATTTTTCCTAAACAATTTCTAGGATTAATTTTATATTCCATTTATTTGTCTATGCACTTATTTTGTTTAGTTCTTCTCGTTGATTTATTAGAGTTATTTTTATGTCTAGTGGTTCGAATCGCACAAACATCAGCAAATAAAGTTGTAGTTTTTTAATCGTTGGAAAAACTGATCTGAATATGTTAAATAATTTCTTGATAATGGTCTACTTTGTGGAATTCCTCCTGTAATTACTTTTGTATGGACGAGGTTGAATTTACTTTTACTGCAAATATGTTCTTTTAAAATGCACTGTGTTATCTTTACGAAATAATGGGGTAAGTATGTATTATATTCAAGTATTGTATTATATTCAAGAAAACTGCTAAAGCATGCTTTTTTTGTTCATTTTTTCTTATGTTATTTTAGTAATTCTTAAAGAAATGATTTGTTATCGCATGTTTTTCTTTGAAGATATATTAGAAGAGTTCTGAATGAAAAAGAAATTGGTTCTAAAAAAATGTTAAATAAGGACATGCACAATTGTTTGAAAACACAAGTTGCTTTCGTCGTGTAATATTTGGTTGAAATAACGGCAGTTTATAAAAAAATTCTCAAAGCTGACTTCAAATTTTTCTTTAATTTTTTCTAGAATACAAGAAAGTACGCTTAAAAGTACGCTCACCAGGTCTCATTTTCGTTGAACACTATTCTTGAAAATTCTAATATTTCAAATAACGCGAGAAAGTATGTGCTGTGGTAGCTTCACTAGTTTCTTATTTCCTTTTCTCTCACTAGATACACGTCTCTTTGTTGTTCAAAATTCATACATAAACTGTTGCATGAATCTTGCCCTTCCAATTATGTTTTTAAAATTCCTTGCCTGACCGGTAATATCCCGCGGAAAAAAATAGTGGCCATGACTTTCTCGTATATGGCTTAGTGAAGTGAACCTAGGACGTGTTACTATTTTTCCATGAGTCGGTTTATTTGTGCCACGAGTCACCTTGTCCCGATCTCGGAACCTGCCCCTCCGTGCCGCATTTCGAAAGGTCCGGCGACAACTGCGTCCGGGGCGGGCGGGGGCGAAGGACGGCGATGCGGCGCCGCGCGGCGCGACCTTTACGAGGCCCGAGGCGAGGGCGCTGAATAAGCCATGGCACGAGCGGCGGCGCGGGGCGCGGGGCTGTCCTCGCCTGGTTACGAGGTATTCCGGGAGGGCCTATCGTGCCGCGCGCCGCACGCTCGGCGCAGGCGGCCCGCGCTTTCCATCTTGTGTTTCCGGGCGCATGATAATGAGTCTCGTAAGTGTAGTTCATTTAAATAGTGGAGGTGGGTGTGTTTATTGAACTAGACATCCGGCGCCGACGTACACGTTCGCTGCCAGGGGTTTCCATCTTCAGGTTTTTCCACCACCGGGGACGTCTGTAAGCTCCCGACTGGTCTCCAGGCATGTGTGCATATAAGTGTTATAGTGCGAGTTTTTTAACTCTACCCCTCAAGCCCCTATCGCCACGATGGAATATCACACGGCATTTTGCGTCTTTCTCCGTCGAGCCGCTAGAAGTCGCATGATTGCAAGCACTGCTTGATACGGTCGCGATCATGGGATTTCTGGCGGCACAACTGAGAACCTCACGAAATACCGTGACATCGTAGAAGACGGGCCTTGAGGGGCAAAGTTAGAAAAATCGCAGTATAGGGTGATTGTTTAAGGAGACTGGATTGAACAATGATAAGAAAGGAAAGATCGCGCCTGGTCCGTGGCCCTTTTTGTGAGGGGTAGAGCATTGGGTTTTCGACTAGTATTGATCGGAGAAGCAACGGAAAATTACCTATCAGAGCAGACGTCCTCTCCAGATGTCTCCCGCAAGCGGCTGAATTGGAGCTAATTATCTACTTAGTGTCGAAAGTCAGCCGTCGGGATCCAAACTTAAGGATGACCCTGTCAGAGTCTCTGCAGGCAGGTCTTGCGGTTTCGAGAGATGGTGCGGATCCATCGACCTTTGTACGGCGCGTGGCGTGGAGAAATGCTTTTTTTTCGTATACGAGGAAAAACTTTCAACGCCTAACAATTTACTGACGGTTTTTCAGCGGTTTATTACGATAGGGGGAGCCCATGGGTAAGTTAAAAGTGGGTGAAGGGAGTTTTAGATAAAATAAGCGTTTGATAAGCACTGACGTCGGATTTTCTATTATTGGCGTATGTAATTTGAAAATGCCGGCCTGATATTGAAGATATGGGGCTTCAAGGGTTTCAAGAAGAACTAGATATTTGATTGGTTTATTTTATGCGATCCATGGAATGTAATAATTATTTATGAAAATAGTTTGCTTCGTCTAACGTAAAAATATTAGTCTCACATTTTGTAGATTCAAGCTTCAGTCTCCAAGAAGAGACCCAATTACGAAAATGGTGTACAGCAGATTGAGGTTGAAAATAGCATTGTACAGTTGCGAAATAGATTTATATATTGTACTTTCATGTCCGCGTATAATGCCGTTGAGTGATTAGTTCCAGAAGGGATGGCAGCGGTGCAGGTATTAAATAGTGTGGGAGAATGAGGGTCTTGAGGGACACCAGCGTAAATTGGTAACGGAGACGAAATGTTATTATTATTTTAATGAAAAACGTGGGATTGGTGTGTCATCGTGCTAGTAAACAAGATCTTTATCGACACTTACATTGGGCCATGGCCGACCGTAAAAGCTGATCTTAATTCATGTATTCATGTTTTTTACCCCTCAAGTCCTGACAGTAAAACTTGTTAAATCAGTATTTATTGCGCTACACATGAGTAAGTAGTGTCTGAGTACGAAGTATTACCTCTGATGCTGAACAAAAGGCAAGTCGTGCATACAGTGAGAGTTCTGTGGTAGTGTCTGAGGCAGTTCGCGCGAGGGGCGGAGGAAGGAGCGCTTGGTTGGAATGCGACGGCCTTGGGGCTCTGCTTCAGGAAACGCAGCCCGCAGATGCTGCCCCGCACGCGGAGACGCCCGCTATCGATTTCCCTGCGGCTCTCCACCTCCTCCTGCCTGCACACTAGAACCTTAGCCTATTTTCTACACACGTTCTATTTCTATCTTTTTCTTATTTTTCCTTCCTTTCTTTTATGTATTTATTTTAATTTTTCCCTCCTTTCTTATTTTTTATTTTACGTGGTATCTTGTTTCAATCTTTTTCTTTCTTCTACTTTTTCTTCTTTATTTGTACCCTTATTTTTAACATATTCTTTCTTTATCCTGAATATATGCCATCTCGCACGGTTAATAAGTACTCTTCTTTCTTTCCTGTCGTTCTTCTGTATTCTCCCTTTGCACTAATGACCCTTTTTCCTCTCCAAGGTATTTTTGTTCCTGATAGAGTTCATAATTTTTTCGTTTCCATTATACATTAATTCCATTTTTAATCATTTCCTTCTGTCTCTTCCTGATATATTTCTGTCGTCTTTCTTTTATCTCGTAATTTGATGTTCCTTTAATAACATATCTTTGAAAGTTTATTTTTGAAATATTTCTATAAGGAAGTTAGGTTCATTTCCACCCTTCATTTCTGTTGACTTCGTTTTTGACTGACATCGTACAGGAAATTATAATTGATAATGGCTATTTCTGTTTAATCGGTAAATCCTATCTTTAGCGCCTCGCTGGTAGTCAGAAGTGCCAGGACGTGGTTAAGCATTCGATCTGCAAGTTTTCGCGATGCCCTGCGTGTCGCTTTCTTTGTGCGCCGAGAGAAGTAAGCGAGTGAAGGGCAGGGGCGCGGGGAGGGAGGGGAGGGGGCGGAGGTCGCCGGCGCCGGTCGATGCGACGCCCGCCGCAGCTGACGTCACGGGCCGCTTCGCCCCATTCCGATTGACGCCCACGCACCTCTGCGCGCCCCGCGGCCCGGAGAGCCCTTCCGCCGCGCCGCTCGCCCGGCGCGAGGAGCGTCTGCCCCGGCCCCGCCCCCGCCCCCCCCGACGCCACGCAAATTGCAAATGGGTCTCGAGTATCGACTGGGAGGCGCCCCAAAGCAACCCGCTGTTTCCTCAAACTTTCATGTCATTACCTGTCAGGAACCTTACGAAAAACTTTTGCAATTGAATAGGGCTTATTAGTTGTGGTAGTTCTAATGCGTGATTTTGCGATTGTCACAGTGAAGAATATATACGAATAAATTATTTCTCAATGATTAAGAGACACTGTATCAGTAAACAAATGTAATAAATTATTAAGAAATGTTGTGACTCAGATACATATAAAGTTCTCGTAACTTTATCTAATGGAATCTATTTTTAAAATTTGAAAAATATAACCGAAGTGTACAGTGAAATAATTTTCGCCTTATTTTCCTCTAGAATACATTGCACCTGGAATATATTTGCATTGCGAATTGAATCAATGAATTATTACTAACAACTACTACGACATACAAGTGTGAAACCGGGAGAGGTATCATAGGGCATCAACAGATGTCACTGCAGTGCTTCTAACCGGGGGTCTTATGTTCGAGTCCCGAAACTAGTTAGAAAGCTATGTCGAATTCTCTGACTGACTGGAGGTATATTCTATTGTCCGGCTTGTCTGATTGGTAGTTTTCCGTGGGTTCGCCGATCCATGGCCTGACAATAAGACATTTTTTTATTATTATTATTATCAATATCAGGCGAATACGCGAGCAGCTACCTACCAAATGGGGCACGGACCTCGCGCGATCTTGTCCTATCTTCACCCTTTCCTTACACACACTTACACTTTCCATACATTTCAGTACCACACATGCCGGGAGACTGGTGGGAGCTTAGAGCTTGTTTCCGGCTGGGAAGGTGCCCCGCTGCTAGGAAATACCTGAAGAGAAACTCCGTTTGCAGACGGTAGTTCGGCGCCGGTTCCAACAAGGAATGAACACCGCCGCCTGACGCGATAAAACTACACTTACAGGACTAACGACCTCAGTAGTTGACGCGCCCGGACACACTAATCAAATAACCAATGAATGTGAAAATATAATTTTCTCCTACTCGTCTTGCTTTGAAGACCCATCACAGAAGTTACTTTGACGCCAAACCCATCTGGACATACTCGTGTCAAATCTGACTGCACATTAAAGGAACAATCACATTAATATTCCTTTTGGGCATAGTTCTAAGGAAGTTATTTTTACAAGTATGATATAACCGGTCTGAAAATTACGTCAATTTTCGTATTTTCGGTCTAAGGTGCATCGATGTTACATGTGGATGTTCCACGAACATCCACTGTGAGACAGGTTAAAAATAACCGCCTGATGCTATTTTGAGTCATTTTATTAATCGCTAAAATGTTTTTTCTCATCGTGCGGGAGGGTCTTTCTCCACGCTGGAAATGACTTTCCTCTTGCAATTTCCTGGGTGGCTCGAATTCGAAACCAAACCTGGTGGGTTGTCGCTTTTCCATCTGTTTACATCAACGAGTCGAAGGTCATCGAGCTGTTCGGCCACAGAAGTAACAGCTTTAATTGTTTTTTGTTTGATGCTTTTAAGTTTTTCTCCTCTATTTTCTCCATACTATATGGATTTCATAACTACGATGAATGGCGAGAGCACTAAATACCTTTCACTGCGTGCGAATGCGTGACAACACACACACACACACATACACACAAGCACATATATGCAATGTCACATTTATATGCTTTTCTACCTGTGTGTTCTCCCGTGTGACTAGGGTAATTTTTAACCATGTCAAACTTTGAAGTGTTTACATTGTTAATCCCAACGAAAAAGTTTTCTAAACAGTTCTCTCGGGGATACTTTTACGACAAAATAGACTGACACTTTCAACTTTCGGCTCAAGATATAATAATCTCGATAACGAGGACGATGACGAGCAAGAAATCTGATACCCGTGCCTGAAGCTGGCCGGTGCGACGTTGATGAGCCCTTTGGCGATAATAATGCTAATGGTGCAGGAATAGTAATATGTTCGTATGCCATATATCCGAAATGCGCGAAGGCCGCCGCTTGCCGTGCCTGGAAGCGCGTTGGTGCGGCCGAGCGCGGCTCGCCGCGTCGCGAGCGCCTGCGAATGCGTAGAGGCGCCGTGCGCGGGGCCTCTCCCGAACGGCGCGTGCTCATATCGACCGGTCAGACGATCGCCTCGATATTCGTTCGGACATCGATCGGCGTCCAGCCTCGGCGCCTTGCTACTGCTGCTGTTGCTGCTGCGTGTGAATTTTGCAGCAGTGCCGCTGGCAGTGCGGCGCGGCGCGGGCATGGCAAGCGCAGTGCGGGCGCGAATGGCGGCCCAGGCAGGCAGGGGCCGCAGCGGCAACCCGCGCCACACGCGAGAGTCATGCGGGTAGCAAAAGGGAGACTGAATGAAGAGCAGGGAGAGAGAAAGCAAAAGACTCCTTCCAAAATACGATGGCATTTTCATGATGAATATACCATTTCTCGCCAAGATACATTCTTATCATGTTATAATAATACGATTGTCATGTTCAGGGTCTTATCTGCAAATGTTGCTTTTGGAATTTCATTTACGTAGGTACGTTTTTCATTTTTCCCTTCATTTTCATGAGAGTGGAATTGTGATTGAACCCATCAAATGATACTTCTCGACATTCAACATAAAACGTTCATCCATATTAGTATTCAGACCTCGTTTATTCATTACACAAGTTTCAAATTCACTTCCAGAAATTGTAGATTTATCATATCTAAGGTGGTTTAATAAACGGTGATGCTCAATGTTGAGTGCTCCTGGAATTGACTGCATAATGAAAAATATTTTTTAAAATTAATCTGATCTCGTCTGTTTTTAAATAATGAATAGTCTATTTAAAGACTGGGCTAAGAAAACGTACTGCATGCATATAAGAGCGCGACAGTTTTAGGTGACGCACTCACGGACCCAAGAGTATTTGGATACAATTCTACCTCCAAGTAATTTTCAGAACCAAAAATGTTACTATTTAACATTTAATTCAATGGCATATTCAAAAGGTTTAATTATTGCCCAAACGGTAAGTTGTTGTTACGGATATCAGAAAAGTACACTTCTAAAATGTTATAAGGGTTAGCAAAGCATTAATAACTGTCCAAATCTTGTAAGGCTACAGAACCGATGAAGAAGAATACATACTCGTATGTTGATTTATTTAAAAGGGTTAATATATTCTGCTAGCATGTAAGTGTCGCCGCGGCCTCGACAAATGAGGTGAACGTGAGCGTGTTGATGGGCGCATTTGACCTAGGTCCAGTCGCTGGAAATAATGTGTCAGCGTCGTCCCTGACCGCCGCGCCACCGTGCCTCTTTAGCCCCCGCCCCCGCGCCGTAAAGAGCCGTGCTCCGCCGGCGCATTAACTATGCGATGGCGTGCACGGTTGCGCGAGCGAGCGAGCGCCGGCGGTTGCGTCTCGCGGGGGCAAGGCCAGCCGCCCTCCGCCCCCCTCCCCCGCGCTTCCCGGTGGCAGTGACGGTGATGGCGGCGGCGCAGGGGGCTGCCAGAGGCGGAGGCTGTGGTGGAGACGGTGGCGGCGGAAGCGAAAGGGATGGCGGAGGTGGGGGCGATGGCGCACGGTGCGGTGCGGGGCGCGCGCGGTGCCCGTTCCTCGTCTCGCGTGCCTGCGGTCGCCGCTCCAATTAAGAGGCGATCGGAACGGCTCTGCCAGGGTTCATCTCTCTATCAACCTCCGCTACGAAGACGTACGTTTCGATCAGAATTTACTTCTTCGGAAAATATTTGCTGCAGTCTTAAATAACTTTTTTTAAATTTATTTTTATTTTCAAATTTCGTTTGGCAATAAGCTCAAGGTACAAAAAGCGCAATCTTTTGTGTCTATAGCCTTATTTATATCAGAAATGATTTAGGACGTTTTTTACATCATCGCTGGTAGTGATGTGTTATTCAATTTTTAATGACTAGCAATCAATATTGTTTAATTACGAAAAATTTGAGTGAGTATAAGATATAACTTGAATGAACTGATGTGTTTGAGTGATTTGATTTTGGCGCTGTATTTCTCTTTTTTGTGTAACTTGTTCCTTCGTTCGTAAGGCATGTTCTACTACAGGCTGTGCCAATGTGATGCGCTCGGCTAGGCTGCTGTATTTGCGGGAGAGCGAGGAAGTCATGCAAATGAACGCAGGAAATGAACTGTGTGAATGGGGTCGGGCGTAGGAAGACATGCATGTGAAATGGGCGTGCGAGCGGATACGCGCGGGAGGCGAACGGGCGGGACGGGCATGACGGAGCCCAGGGAGACAGACCGGAAAGCCGTAACACGCCACGCCGTAAGGGCCGGGGGGCGATGGGCGGGCGCGCGGCGGTGCTAATCGACCGCTGCAACCGCCACCGCCGCTCGCGACCGAAATCGCCCGCGCCAGAAATACCCGCGGAATCGACCGCCTCGCCGCCCCACTGCTCGATAATTCGGCGGCGGCAGCGTCCTGTTGAGCGTCGCGTCGCGGCGCCGCCCTGCATCCACGGGGGCGGCGCGGGCGGGCGCCAACAGTCCCGGTCGACCGGCCACGGGGCGGCCGCTGACGTGTCCACTCGTATCAGAACCCGCGACGCTCGATCAATCTCCGCTGCCCACGCCGGACACGGGTTTCCTCGCAGCAATACATAATGGCAGTGGAACTTCCTTTTCTCGCCACTTCTGTTCCGGGCGGCAGGGAAGTGGTTTGCGAATTGGCCGGAAGTTGTGTCCAATTGTGTATATTACAATCCTATTTATCGTGAGGTAGTTTTGAAACGAATTATAGAAACGAAAGGAAACACTTTTTGATAATGGTTTCCTTTAGTATATTTAAGTCTAGCAGTTTTGGATCTTTTAGTTATTTATACAGAAGTATTTAATTGTTGACAGTGTAGTAGGTGGTGTTTGTGAATAGTACATGCATTGTAATAAAGAATAGAAAAGAAATTAAGAGAAGAATATTTTGGTC
>JAHLJT010002406.1:33614647-33675248 GCA_031308135.1 Acheta domesticus
CGCTCCATCACCGTTTTCATCGATCGATGTTTGATTAGTGATACATACGCAGTCAATGTCTGTCGTTAATCCCGTAAGTGTAGTACGTGTTTATCGCGGGAGATTTAGTGATCTTCCCCCGCTGAATGGACGGAGCCATGTAGGGTACCGACTTACCGTCGGTGAGTTAGGGGCTTTTTCACCAAACAGAAATATTCCCAGCAGGGGCGCGCCTCAGTGGGGATAAGCTGTAAGTTCCGTGCAACAGCAACAAGATTTTTCCACTTTTTTTATTTCAGGGCCCCACAATATGATTTCTGACGCAAAATCGCAACTTTTTCTGTGCAAGATTACAGTATCTTCCTTCTTTACTACGTAAGATGGAGTATGTGAGAACGACTAAATATTTTGAGAACTTCACTTTAATTGTGAATTAACGGTTGTGCGAGAATTTGCGGTGAACTTTTGTGGGAACAACGTAAGGAAACGCGGAGAAACGATGGAAAATATGTGAAGGAAACATATCTATAAATTATAAAATGGATGTTATATATATTGAAACGAGTGTTAATTAACTCACACAACTTAAATAAAAGAGAGGGGGACAGGGATTCTTTCTCAGGAATGGGTTCCGGGTCTGATCATACATACAATGGAAATTGACAATGGTTTATTACAAAAAAAAAAAGAACCATGATCATTACAAGCAACTGGACTTAACATACACTTGCTGCCATGTGATTGTATTCCCTACACCAATCTCTTGTAAATTACATCATTCAATGGTTTGCTACTGTTCGCGCCACCTTCCCCTCCCCTGACATCTATTCTCTGATTACCCTGGTTACTGAATATCAGGTACTTATGCTGTATGCCTCTTGTAGCCCTGACGCGTGACTCCACCTCGGCGCTATCCTCGGGATTGCTCGGGTGCTGCTCGTTCGCCCGCGTCGCCGCCGTGTCGCCACCGCGCCCGCCGCCTTCTCCAGCAATGCTCGCGAACACGCCACGCCGTTTCCCAAATCTTCGTTCTTCACAGTACTGGCAGACGAAATTCATTCGGCATACTCGAACACTCGTGTCTCTCACGCAACGGGAGCATTAGTTTCACGATTAATCTTTCTCCGTACAACTCACCAGCGTGTGAACGACGCCTGGTTACTACACTCGCTCGTGTAAATATAATAGTACAAGTCTCAATTATCCACTTTCCGCCCCCCTTTTTCCCAGGTTGTAACTTTGATGATACTGCACAGTCCTCACAATCACAATTGTTACTATCCTACGTTTACTCAACGTCTCTATTAGTTGCTGCACTCGTCCATGTCCACGTGTTTACCACTTACTACCGACATTATCTGTAGCATCTCTGTTCTTTCACATTACACACGCATCTTTTTAACTCCGCTTTACCACAGTTACCTGTATCACTCAAGCGTCTACTCACACGATTCTTCTACTTTTTCCACACCACACTTTCGCTGATTTCATATATTACATCGCTCTACCATCTGACCTCCGCCATGTCTGGGCGCTTCTCTCTCGCCACTCTGGCCTCTTGGCCCGTGCTCGGTTCGCGGCACTCGGTTCCTCCGCTGAGCCGGCTCCGGCCCCCCCCCCCCCGACTCCGCCGGCTGGCCAGCCTGTGCCGCGCAGTTTAAACCTACGAATTGGGCCGAAACGCATTGTTATCACTGAGATGATAACAATTCGTTTCATCACCCCCTCCTCCCCTTTTTCCGGATTTTTACACACAAAATCCACCTAACTTTTGAGTGGGGTCTTCGAGGTCGCCCCCTTCTATAGGGCATGGTCGCAAGTTATAAACATTAGAACATCCTGCTATTTCATGTCTATCTTGAATCTTGACCAATGCCACGCCATCCACAATTTTCCATCGATCCCGTTTTCTCCTTAATGCCGCGATGTCCGGGTCGTCCTCCTGGATCCGGCCCTCTTTAAAACATTTAGCTTTGTAATCTTTAATTGGGCTTGATTCTTACTAAACACTTGCCTGTTGTCTAATATTCCTGTTTGCTTGACTTGTTCCCATAGTTTTTCTTCTGATTTTTCCACTACATTTCCCGAGCATACCTCGTAACCTTCTTCCAATCCTTGGTCCATTTCAGTTTTCTGGCCTCCTAGTTCCGCCAGTTTCCGGTCGAGATCGATCGCAACCCTGCATTCCAACAAGAATTCTGTCCCTGGGATTATTGGATGTAATAAGTTCTTCACTACCAGCGCTACTACTTCATATCTTTGGTTGCCGATTTCCGCATTGATCATGATCTGTTTTGTAATAGGGCTGGACCTCTTCTGGGTTGCTCCTATTACGTACGCCCTATTCATGGGCAACACCTCATTTTCTTGCCTTCCGCCAACAACTCTTCATAATATTTCTCCGACACCACCGTAATCGCGCAACCTGTATCCACTAACGCTCCAGTACTCCATCCCTTCACACATCACTCTAATCGTGGGGCATCTTCTTATTGGAGTGTCCGAGCTCTTTCGCCTCTGCCGTGGCTGGTCGTCATAGGTCACCGTCTGAATGGTGTTACTAGGGACAGCGCTTGAGATATCCCTTGTCTCGTCGGTAATGGGGTTCTCTCTTCACCACAGATTCTTCTAGTTTCATGTTTTCTTCCCTTGACTCCAATGGTACTACTTTGTCTTCCACCTCGCGAAGTTTATCCGGTATCTCCATCTGGTATTCCTCATCTTGTTTTCATTTGCTTTGATGTCTTCTTGACACCTGGCTCCATCTCTCCCATTTGTTGTCTCGTGTCCCAAGATGGTCGTTGATTTGCTCTTGCAAACGAGTCTCCCTTTCCTCTTCCATCTTGTTTGCTTGTGGTTTCTGGTTTCTGTCCTGCCTCTCAAATCGTGCCACAACTTGACTTATTTGATTAGCTAGTTCCCTCATCCGTTCCTCCTCTCTCTTGTTCTGTTCTTCTGCTAACTCCTTAACTAACCCCCTCGTTCGTTCCTCCGCTTTCTTATCCCGTTCTTCCGCTCTCTTATTCTGTTCTTCCATCAGCTTCTTCATCATCTGGATTATGTCCGGTTGAGTACTTGCTTGCATCTCTCGATTCAATGTTCCTTGCTTCAGTCTGGTTGATCTGTGTTGATGTAATTTTGAATTCATGGCTAAAGTCTTCTCCCATTTCCTCCCTCCATCCACTACCATTCCCTATATCTTCACCTCTCAGTAATGTGCTCCCACCTATTCCTTCATCACTATCCTCCATCCTCCCCTTCCTCTCTGGTTGCCCCCAATTCCCTCTGTTGGGCTGCCATCTTGCTATTTAATGACCTCGTTCCCTTACTTAATTCGTATGTTCCCACTATCTACCAATCAACCTAGTACTGTTTCTATTTCTAACTTTCGCCTATTCCTCCGTCCACCTACATTCGCAGTGATTTTGTAATTATTTCTATAGCTAATTATGTTCTGCCCCACAACAATGCTCTTTACCAATCGTGTATCAATTTTCACTATTAATTGACCATGCACATGATTATTCTCATTAACCTGTACAAACTCTTACATATATCACAGGCCCTATTAATAACCTTCACTTCACCAATTAGATTTACACACTTGTATCACCCAATAACACAAAATTGATAAGCAGTGGAGTACAAGATAACCTACCCCCTTTTTCACTTTGTGATTTCCAATCTATTTGAACACAATTACTTTAAAAGATAATCATTAACTTCACAGTAACACCATCACAAATTCTTGCAAATAATTTTTCATAATGCTCATAATACTGCAAAAACAACAATCTCCATACCAATTAAATCACAAATGAACAACTATTAATACTATCGTTGATATGATTTCTGCAAGTAAATCCTCATAGATTTATAATACTGTCAACACCACCTTCATTCTACTCTGAACCACAAGTACATAAACACTACCAGCATATCCTTATACAATCTAAATCACCACATAATTTTCATAAGCATATAAACACTATAGCAACAACCTTCATATAATCTCAATTACCACATAAACTAAATTATTGAACACTACTGTCAGTATAAATTCCTGCAAATAAATTTTCATAATACATCTAACACTATTAGCACACCCTTCATATAATCTCAATCCCCCAATAAAATTATTAACCACTGCTGTTAGTATGATTTTAGCTTACAATCTGAACCACAAAATAAACAAATTATTAAACACTATTGTCAATGCCCATTC
Source organism: Acheta domesticus (assembly GCA_031308135.1). NCBI lineage: Eukaryota > Metazoa > Arthropoda > Insecta > Orthoptera > Gryllidae > Acheta > Acheta domesticus. Next base: position 33,618,852 of record JAHLJT010002406.1, read on the forward strand.
CAAAATTACATGAATTCACCAATCTACAAAGTTATTACCTATTACTAGCAATATTTGTTATTCTGCTGCAAAACTCCCTTTTTGTTTCCAAATGACAATTAATACCACACTTATTTTAATCCACCCGTTATCTTGCACCAAAAATAACATTTATGACGCACCCTAAGAACACTATTAATGATTACTTCATTGAACAAAATCTTTCAATCACTTGGGAATGCTTTGTTTTTCAACTACCACCGAGCACTGTATTACTTAATGTGTCCTCTTATTCTCATTAAACATACAAACAATAATATACAAACTTATTCAGAAAACACTGGCATCAAATAAAAAAAATTTCACTAAAAAACACTTTTGCATTATTATGCCTATACTTGATCCTCTTCCAGAAACCCACCACCTCAAACATAAACATGAATGACAAATCAAATTTAAGTTATTACTATTGCTTGGCAACTATTTTCTGGCTAACAAATATATCTATGTACTGGATCACATCAAAACAACTTGTATTCATCACACACTTTTTGTTTTCCAAAGTAATTACTAAAAACTGCTTGTTAATGTCACCATTATTCAATATATTTCAAATGCAGCACTACTGTCATCTTATTATCTCAATAATACCCACACTATTCATTCCCATTGCTTGCATGATTTCACCGGAGCCACATTACTTAGTTTACCGAGTCCAGCCTGTGCGGGCGCCAGTGAAACGAGTTGTTAATTACATTTGTGCACTGAATCAATTCAAAGCAAGTGTAATTATAACATGCTTCTTACACATTTCAAGGTTATTGTTATAACTGCTTGTTCAATATCAAAATACCTTAATATGCTCCAAATGCAGTACTATATTTATATTCTCTTATCTTATTTATGCCCGCACTATTGATTTCCATTGCTTGCATGATTTTACCGGAGCCACATTACTTAGTTTACCGAGTCCAGCCTGTGCGGGCGCCAGTGAAACGAGTTGTTAATTAACTCACACAAATTAAATAAAGAGAGGGGGACAGGGATTCTTCTCAGGAATGGGTTCCGGGTCTGATCATACATACAATGGAAATTGACAATGGTTTATTACAAAAAAAAAGAACCATGATCATTACAAGCAACTGGACTTAACATACACTTGCTGCCATGTGATTTGTATTCCCTACACCAATCTCTTGTAAATTACATCATTCAATGGTTTGCTACTGTTCGCGCCACCTTCCCCTCCCCTGACATCTATTCTCTGATTACCCTGGTTACTGAATATCAGGTACTATGCTGTATGCCTCTTGTAGCCCTGACGCGTGACTCCACCTCGGCGCTATCCTCGGGATTGCTCGGGTCTGCTCGGTCGCCCGCGTCGCCGCCGTGTCGCCACCGCGCCCGCCGCCTTCTCCAGCAATGCTCGCGAACACGCCACGCCGTTTCCCAAATCTTCGTTCTTCCACAGTACTGGCAGACGAAATTCATTCGGCATACTCGAACACTCGTGTCTCTCCACGCAACGGGAGCATTAGTTTCACGATTAATCTTTCTCCGTACAACTCACCAGCGTGTGAACGACGCCTGGTTACTACACTCGCTCGTGTAAATATAATAGTACAAGTCTCAATTATCCACTTTCCGCCCCCCTTTTTCCCAGGTTGTAACTTTGATGATACTGCACAGTCCTCACAATCACAATTGTTACTATCCTACGTTTACTCAACGTCTCTATTAGTTGCTGCACTCGTCCATGTCCACGTGTTTACCACTTACTACCGACATTATCTGTAGCATCTCTGTTCTTTCACATTACACACGCATCTTTTTAACTCCGCTTTACCACAGTTACCTGTATCACTCAAGCGTCTACTCACACGATTCTTCTTTACTCTTTTCCACACCACACTTTCGCTGATTTCATATATACATCGCTCTACCATCTGACCTCCGCCATGTCTGGGCGCTTCTCTCTCGCCACTCGGCCTCTTGGCCCGTGCTCGGTTTCGCGGCACTCGGTTCCTCCGCTGAGCCGGCTCCGGCCCCCCCCCCCCCCCCCCCCCCGACTCCGCCGGCTGGCCAGCCTGTGCCGCGCAGTTTAAACCTACGAATTGGGCCGAAACGCATTGTTATCACTGAGATGGATAACAATTCGTTTCAATATATATATGTATATATATTATATGTGTGTGTGGGAGTGTGTGTGTGTGTGTGTGTGTGTGTGTCCAGGTTAACTCCGACACCGTGTGACCGATCTCCACGAAAGTTGGCACATTACGTGTTTTTTCTCCCAGAAGATTTATGTGCTGTTGATTTTGTTGTAACTTTTCTAGATGGCGCTGCAGAACAAAATTGGGCTTCATTTTAATTCAATTTCCATTCAAACTGCGCTTCTTGTTAATTGTTGCTGAGCGTTGTCGTGTGACGGAAGGCGAGGCCCAGTAGAACCGGACAGGCGCACGCGAGAGAGACCAGAGAGAGAGAGAGAGAGAGACGGAGGGAGACGAAGAGAGACGGAGAGATAAGAGAGTGACGGAGACAGAGATAGACGGCGCGCATGAGAGAGAAAGTAGACAGTTGTGACAAAGACAGTGAGACACAGATAGATAAAAGACAGTGACGCAGAGAGAGAGAGAGACACAGTGAAAGAGACAGAGAAACAAGAGACAGACAGAAACACACAGAGTGAGAGGCAAAGGAGAGGGATAAAGAGAGACAAGAGGGAGAGAAACACAAGGAGAGAGGCAGACATAGAGGAAGACAGAGACGCAGGAGAAACAGATAGAGAGAGAGAAAGAGAGACAGACACTCAGAGATATAGAGACAAACAGAGGATCAGAGAGACAGAAAGAGAAAAGAGATCGAGACAGATAGAGAGAAATATACAGAGAGAGTCGCGGAGATATTTCCTTTTTCACAAGGATTGAATAGAACGAACCCGGGCAACGCAGGGTATTGCTTTTAGAAAATATGCCAGGGACGCGCGGGAAACATGTGGGGAACATGCGGGAGAATTTGCGGGAGATAAAGAAATATGCGGAGATTATTTCTGGATCATGAGGGAAACGTGCGTGAATCTTTTGATATATAATGTGGGGAAAACTGGGGGAAAGATGTGAGGTAAACATTCGACGGGCGGCGGGGGGAGCGGGGTTTCGAGTTGTGTTCTTTAGCTGTATCTCACCAAATTAAACTTTATTAAACCTCTTGTTACATTTTTGGAGTTTTAACCATCGGAGTACCTCCATTCTGTACACGTGAGATCAGAAACGACCAGAGAAATGATTGAAAAAATTAGCACATTTTCTTCCATTAGTGATGTGACAATTATATATCTCCTATTCTTGTTGTTGTATTTGTAAGTTTTAGTATTTGTAACGTTTCAGTGGGAAATCTTAAAAAAATCCAAATTAAAATGTATATTCCCATTTTGGGGACAACGGCAGGAAATAGATACATTTTTTATTTTTATATTAAACATTGCGAAAATGATAGGAAGTACTAGATGGAGGAATGTAGAATAAAGAATAGAGTGGATGAGGGGGGGAGAGGAAGGGGTGACACTGCTGTAGCAATGTGTTTGAGTGTAGATAACGGAGGTATGAGGCCAACCATCCAATTCAAACCATTGGACTGAAGTAGCAATTTTTACGCGTGTGCGTAAGTTTATTGTTTATATTTAATGATTCTCAAAATTTATAAGAAATTATTGGATCACATTTGCTTCGATTATTTTTACTTTCTTCGCCTAATACGTACTTGCGTAGTAAAATGTAGTATTGCAATTCTTCAGCGGAAAATGGCGATTCTTCTTAGAAAACCTCTTATTGTTGGGCTCTGTTATTGATAAAGTATATCAAACTTGTTCCTGTATGTAGTAAATTACTTCCTATAATACGTTGTGTAATCAGAATCTACTTTTTATTGGTTCTTGATATTGAAAAATCAATTGACGGCGTCTTTTATCATCACTAGCGCCGTAATCGTTCAGACGGTTTTCTCAAAAATTGGCATTCGCTGATCGACTAGACCGAACTTGAGGCTCTGCGACTTTGAAAAGAATATTTGATTTTGGAGATAGTTTACAGGAAACCTTAAAAACATTTTGAAAATGTTTGAAAAGATGACTCTAGTATTTTGAATTATATTTTTGTTTGATAGTACACTTAAGTACGCTTAAATATTGCCCGGATCTTATTTTCGTATAAATCTGTGAGTTCTTGAAAATTGCGAAAGTTAACCAATTGAAAGTTATCGCGGCCTTTCTACAACAACAGTATTGAAGATAAATATTTTTTCATTTATGAATTCAAAGACATTTTGAGGAAAGGTCATTTAGAATTTTTCGAAAAAAATGAATCGTTTTCGCGTAATTTTGTGTGAAATGAAAGCAGTTTTAAACGCTTTAATCCCTAAAAAAGGCTTCAAAATTTTCTTTACTTTTTTCTAGAATGGAGTAAAGTACGCTTATAAACATGGAGCAAGTTTCGTTTTCAGCATTTGCGTAAACGGCAAAAAATTAACTTTGGAAAATGGGAATTTACATAATAAATATTTTTTCCCTTAATAAAATATTTCTCGTTTTTATTTATACCGCAGACCTGTACGTTTGCATTACAGAGGTTGTTAAAATGTGTATGATAATTCAAACACGAAATAAATAAATAAATAATACAATAATTCTTAAGCATACAAAATATTACATTTAAATTACGTTCATTCTTTTGCAAATAGGAGGGACATTTCTCATTATTTTTTCATGTCTTTCCAATTTGTTGATACTTTTATTGTATGTTTTTATCTTGTATTGATTCATGAAGGGGTCAGCAAATTGAATTAAATATTTTTCTTATGGGAGTTATGGATGCTATGGATGAACCAATCTTGTAATGATGTGAAAAAAGTAAGTTAACGATTCAACATTGTTTAACGGATAGTTTTTTATACTTAGTTCTGAATGTAGTTACTAATGAACCATGGGACTTTCGAAGAATTTAATTTTGTGAGGAATTTAATTTTCTTTATATTTTTGGAAGTTAGGTTGTACCATATTGTCATGCATACCTTATAATGGGAAGCCTTATTGCTGTGCAAAATAGTCAAGAACTTTGTGTGTAATGTTTCCATTCAATAAAAGATACAATTTATCTAATCTTCAGGTTGCATGTGTAATTTTATCATTTATTTGCTTAGTCCATGTAAGTCTTATATCAGTTAATACTCCAAGTCATTTAATTGGTTTGTTTTTGGTAACAAGTCGACTGATCAAACAGTTTGTGTTTGGGGGTAGCACAACGTGGAGATTTTTCCTGAACAATTTCTAGGATTTAATTTATATTCCATTTATTTGTCTATGCACTTATTTTGTTTAGTTCTTCTCGTTGATTTTTTGGAGTTATTTTTGTACATCTGTAGTGATTCGAATCGCACAATCATCAGCAAATAGCGTTGTAGTATTTTAATCGTCGGAAAAACTGATGAGAATATGTTAAATAATTTCTTGATAATGGTCTACTTTGTGGAATTCCTCCTGTAATTACTTTTTGTATGGACGAGGTTGAATTTACTTTTACTGCAAATATGTTCTTTTAAAATGCACTGTGTTATCTTTACCAAATAATGGGGTAAGTATGTATTATATTCAAGTATTGTATTATATTCAAGAAAACTGGTAAAGCATACTTTTTTTGTTCATTATTTCTTATGTTATTTTAGCAATTCTTAAAGAAATGGTTTATTATCGCATGTTTTTTCTTTGAAGATATATTAGAAAAGTTCTGAATGAAAAAGAAATTGGTTCTAAAAAAATGTTAAATAAGGACATGCACAGTTGTTTGAAAACACAAGTTGCTTTCGTCGTGTAATATTTGGTTGAAATAAAGGCAGTTTATAAAAAATTCTCAAAGCTGACTTCAAATTTTTTCTTTAATTTTTTCTAGAATACAACAAAGTTTGCTTATATAAATGTCACATGTCTCATTTTCGTTGAACACTATTTTTGAAAATTCTAATATTTCAAATAACGCGAGAAAGTATGTGCTGTGGTAGCTTCACTAGTTTCTTATTTCCTTTCTCTCACTAGATACACGTCTCTTTGTTGTTCAAAATTCATACATAAACTGTTGCATGAATCTTGCCCTTCCAATATGTTTTAAAATTCCTTGCCTGACCGGTAATATCCCGCGGAAAAAAATAGTGGCCATGACTTTCTCGTATATGACTTAGTGAAATGAACCTAGGATGCGTTACTATTCTTTCTTTCTTTGAGTCGGTTTATTTGTGCCACGAGTCACCTTGTCCCGATCTCGGAACCTGCCCCTCCGTGCCGCATTTCGAAAGGTCCGGCGACAACTGCGTCCGGGGCGGGCGGGGGCGAAGGACGGCGATGCGGCGCCGCGCGGCGCGACCTTTACGAGGCCCGAGGCGAGGGCGCTGAATAAGCCATGGCACGAGCGGCGGCGCGGGGCGCGGGGCTGTCCTCGCCTGGTTACGAGGTATTCCGGGAGGGCCTATCGTGCCGCGCGCCGCATGCTCGGCGCAGGCGGCCCGCGCTTTCCATCTTGTGTTTCCGGGCGCCATGATAATGAGTCTCGTAAGTGTAGTTCATTTAAATAGTGGAGGTGAGTGTGTTTATTGAACCAGACATCCGGCGCCGACGTACACGTTCGCTGCCAGGGGTTTCCATCTTCAGGTTTTTCCACCACCGGGGACGTCTGTAAGCTCCCGACTGGTCTCCAGGCATGTGTGCATATAAGTGTTATAGTGCGAGTTTTTTAACTCTACCCCTCAAGCCCCTATCGCCACGATGGAATATCACACGGCATTTTGCGTCTTTCTCCGTCGAGCCGCTAGAAGTCGCATGATTGCAAGCACTGCTTGATACGGTCGCGATCATGGGATTTCTGGCGGCACAACTGAGAACCTCACGAAATACCGTGACATCATGAAGACGGGCCTTGAGGGGCAAAGTTAGAAAAATCGCAGTATAGGGTGATTGTTTAAGGAGACTGGATTGAACAATGATAAGAAAGGAAAGATCGCGCCTGGTCCGTGGCCCTTTTTGTGAGGGTAGAGCATTGGGTTTCGACTAGTATTGATCGGAGAAGCAACGGAAAATTACCTATCAGAGCAGACGTCCTCTCAGATGTCTCCGCAAGCGGCTGAATGGAGCTAATTATCTACTTAGTGTCGAAAGTCAGCCGTCGGGATCCAAACTTAAGGATGACCCTGTCAGAGTCTCTGCAGTGCAGGTCTTGCGGTTTCGAGAGATGGTGCGGATCCATCGACCTTTGTACGGCGCGTGGCGTGGAGAAATGCTTTTTTTTCGTATACGAGGAAAAACTTTCAACGCCTAACAATTTACTGACGGTTTTCAGCGGTTTTATTACGATAGGGGGAGCACATGGGTAAGTTAAAAGTGGGTGAAGGGAGTTTTAGAGTAAAATAAGCGTTTTGATAAGCACTGACGTCGGATTTTCTATTTATTGGCGTATGTAATTTGAAAATGCCGGCCTGATATTGAAGATATGGGGCTTCAAGGGTTTCAAGAAGAACTAGATATTTGATTGGTTTATTTTATGCGATCCATGGAATGTAATAATTATTTATGAAATAGTTTGCTTCGTCTAACGTAAAAATATTAGTCTCACATTTTGTAGATTCAAGCTTCAGTCTCCAAGAAGAGACCCAATTACGAAAATGGTGTACAGCAGATTGAAGGTTGAAAATAGCATTGTACAGTTGCGAAATAGATTTATATATTGTACTTTCATGTCCGCGTATAATGCCGTTGAGTGATTAGTTCCAGAAGGGATGTCAGCGGTGCAGGTATTAAATAGTGTGGGAGAATGAGGGTCTTGAGGGACACCAGCGTAATTGGTAACGGAGACGAAATGTTATTATTTATTTTAATGAAAAACGTGGGATTGGTGTGTCATCGTGCTAGTAAACAAGATCTTTATCGACACTTACATTGGGCCATGGCCGACCGTAAAAGCTGATCTTAATTCATGTATTCATGTTTTTTACCCCTCAAGTCCTGACAGTAAAACTTGTTAAATCAGTATTTATTGCGCTACACATGAGTAAGTAGTGTCTGAGTACGAAGTATTACCTCTGATGCTGAACAAAAGGCAAGTCGTGCATACAGTGAGAGTTCTGTGGTAGTGTCTGAGGCAGTTCGCGCGAGGGGCGGAGGAAGGAGCGCTTGGTTGGAATGCGACGGCCTTGGGGCTCTGCTTCAGGAAACGCAGCCCGCAGATGCTGCCCCGCACGCGGAGACGCCCGCTATCGATTTCCCTGCGGCTCTCCACCTCCTCCTGCCTGCACACTAGAACCTTAGCCTATTTTCTTACACACGTTCTATTTCTATCTTTTTCTTATTTTTCCTTCCTTTCTTTTATGTATTTATTTTAATTTTTCCCTCCTTTCTTATTTTTTATTTTACGTGGTATCTTGTTTCAATCTTTTTCTTTCTTCTACTTTTTCTTCTTTATTTGTACCTTATTTTTAACATATTCTTTCTTTATCCCTGAATATTGCCATCTCGCACGGTTAATAAGTACTCTTCTTTCTTTCCTGTCGTTCTTCTGTATTCTCCCTTTGCACTAATGACCCTTTTTCCTCTCCAAGGTATTTTTGTTCCTGATGGAGTTCATAATTTTTTCGTTTCCATTATACATTAATTCCATTTTTAATCATTTCCTTCTGTCTCTTCCTGATATATTTCTGTCGTCTTCTTTTATCTCGTAATTTGATGTTCCTTTAATAAAATATCTTTGAAAGTTTATTTTTTGAAATATTTCTATAAGGAAGTTAGGTTCATTTCCACCCTTCATTTCTGTTGACTTCGTTTTTGACTGACATCGTACAGGAAATTATAATTGATAATGGCTATTTCTGTTTTAATCGTGAAATCCTATCTTTAGCGCCTCGCTGGTAGTCAGAAGTGCCAGGACGTGGTTAAGCATTCGCTCTGCAAGTTTTCGCGATGCCCTGCGTGTCGCTTTCTTTGTGCGCCGAGAGAAGTAAGCGAGTGAAGGGCAGGGGCGCGGGGAGGGGAGGGGAGGGGTCGGAGGTCGCCGGCGCCGGTCGATGCGCCGCCCGCCGCAGCTGACGTCACGGGCCGCTTCGCCCCATTCCGATTGACGCCCACGCACCTCTGCGCGCCCCGCGGCCCGGAGAGCCCTTCCGCCGCGCCGCTCGCCCGGCGCGAGGAGCGTCTGCCCCGCCCCGCCCCGCCCCGCCCCGCCCCCCGACGCCACGCAAATTGCAAATGGGTCTCGAGTATCGACTGGGAGGCGCCCCAAAGCAACCCGCTGTTTCCTCAAACTTTCATGTCATTACCTGTCAGGAACCTTACGAAAAACTTTGCAATTGAATAGGGCTTATTAGTTGTGGTAGTCTAATGCGTGATTTTGCGATTGTCACAGTGAAGAATATATACGAATAAATTATTTCTCAATGATTAAGAGACACTGTATTAGTAAACAAATGTAATAAATTATTAAGAAATTTTGTGACTCAGATACATATAAAGTTCTCGTAACTTTATCTAATGGAATCTATTTTTAAAAATTTGAAAAATATAAACCGAAGTGTACAGTGAAATAATTTTTCGCCTTATTTTCCTCTAGAATACATTGCACCTGGAATATATTTGCATTGCGAATTGAATCAATGAATTATTACTAACAACTACTACGACATACAAGTGTGAAACCGGGAGAGGTATCATAGGGCATCAACAGATGTCACTGCAGTGCTTCTAACCGGGGGTCTTATGTTCGAGTCCCGAAACTAGTTAGAAAGCTATGTCGAATTCTCTGACTGACTGGAGGTATATTCTATTGTCCGGCTTGTCTGATTGGTAGTTTTCCGTGGGTTCGCCGATCCATGGCCTGACAATAAAGACATTTTTTTATTATTATTATTATCAATATCAGGCGAATACGCGAGCAGTACCCTACCAAATGGGGCACGGACCTCGCGCGATCTTGTCCTATCTTCACCCTTTCCTTACACACACTTACACTTCCATACATTTCAGTACCACACATGCCGGGAGACTGGTGGGAGCTTAGAGCTTGTTCCGGGTGGGAAGGTGCCCCGCTGCTAGGAAATACCTGAAGAGAAACTCCGTTTGCAGACGGTAGGTCGGCGCCGGTTCCAACAAGGAATGAACACCGCCGCCTGACGCGATAAAACTACACTTACAGGACTAACGACCTCAGTAGTTGACGCGCCCGGACACACTAATCAAATAACCAATGAATGTGAAAATATAATTTTCTCCTACTCGTCTTGCTTTGAAGACCCATCACAGAAGTTACTTTGACGCCAAACCCATCTGGACATACTCGTGTCAAATCTGACTGCACATTAAAGGAACAATCACATTAATATTCCTTTTGGGCATAGTTCTAAGGAAGTTATTTTTACAAGTATGATATAACCGGTTCTGAAAATTACGTCAATTTTCGTATTTTCGGTCTAAGGTGCATCGATGTTACATGTGGATGTTCCACGAACATCCACTGTGAGACAGGTTAAAAATAACCGCCTGATGCTATTTTGAGTCATTTTATTAATCGCTAAATGTTTTTTCTCATCGTGCGGGAGGGTCTTTCTCCACGCTGGAAATGACTTTCCTCTTGCAATTTCCTGGGTGGCTCGAATTCGAAACCAAACCTGGTGGGTTGTCGCTTTCCATCTGTTACATCAACGAGTCGAAGGTCATCGAGCTGTTCGGCACAGAAGTAACAGCTTTAATTGTTTTTTGTTTGATGCTTTTTAAGTTTTTCTCCTCTATTTTCTCCATACTATATGGATTTCATAACTACGATGAATGGCGAGAGCACTAAATACCTTTCACTGCGTGCGAATGCGTGACAACACACACACACACATACACACAAGCACATATATGCAATGTCACATTTATATGCTTTTCTACCTGTGTGTTCTCCCGTGTGACTAGACTAATTTTTAACCATGTCAAACTTTGAAGTGTTTACATTGTTAATCCCAACGAAAAAGTTTTCTAAACAGTTCTCTCGGGGATACTTTTACGACAAAATAGACTGACACTTTCAACTTTCGGCTCAAGATATAATAATCTCGATAACGAGGACGATGACGAGCAAGAAATCTGATACCCGTGCCTGAAGCTGGCCGGTGCGACGTTGATGAGCCCTTTGGCGATAATAATGCTAATGGTGCAGGAATAGTAATATGTTCGTATGCCATATATCCGAAATGCGCGAAGGCCGCCGCTTGCCGTGCCTGGAAGCGCGTTGGTGCGGCCGAGCGCGGCTCGCCGCGTCGCGAGCGCCTGCGAATACGTAGAGGCGCCGTGCGCGGGGCCTCTCCCGAACGGCGCGTGCTCATATCGACCGGTCAGACGATCGCCTCGATATTCGTTCGGACATCGATCGGCGTCCAGCCTCGGCGCCTTGCTACTGCTGCTGTTGCTGCTGCGTGTGAATTTTGCAGCAGTGCCGCTGGCAGTGCGGCGCGGCGCGGCATGGCAAGCGCAGTGCGGGCGCGAATGGCGGCCCAGGCAGGCAGGGGCCGCAGCGGCAACCCGCGCCACACGCGAGAGTCATGCGGGTAGCAAAAGGGAGACTGAATGAAGAGCAGGGAGAGAGAAAGCAAAAGACTCCTTCCAAAATACGATGGCATTTTCATGATGAATATACCATTTCTCGCCAAGATACATTCTTATCATGTTATAATAATACGATTGTCATGTTCAGGGTCTTATCTGCAAATGTTGCTTTTGGAATTTCATTTACGTAGGTACGTTTTTCATTTTTCCCTTCATTTTCATGAGAGTGGAATTGTGATTGAACCCATCAAATGATACTTCTCGACATTCAACATAAAACGTTCATCCATATTAGTATTCAGACCTCGTTTATTCATTACACAAGTTTCAAATTCACTTCCAGAAATTGTAGATTTATCATATCTAAGGTGGTTTAATAAACGGTGATGCTCAATGTTGAGTGCTCCTGGAATTGACTGCATAATGAAAAATATTTTTTAAAATTAATCTGATCTCGTCTGTTTTTAAATAATGAATAGTCTATTTAAAGACTGGGCTAAGAAAACGTACTGCATGCATATAAGAGCGCGACAGTTTTAGGTGACGCACTCACGGACCCAAGAGTATTTGGATACAATTCTACCTCCAAGTAATTTTCAGAACCAAAAAATGTTACTATTTAGCATTTAATTCAATGGCATATTCAAAAGGTTTAATTATTGCCCAAACGGTAAGTTGTTGTTACGGATATCAGAAAAGTACACTTCTAAAATGTTATAAGGGTTAGCAAAGCATTAATAACTGTCCAAATCTTGTAAGGCTACAGAACCGATGAAGAAGAATACATACGGAGGGCACTAGATAAGTTTTCTACCTAACCAAGTTACTGACTTTTGAGCGGGGCGCGCATGACGTTACAAGTTCAGACATGTCTGAACATGCTTTCTTCCAAGTTTCAGACCATTTCGCTCACAAGTCGCAGAGAAATCGGTTGCCAATTGTAGTGCTGTGCGAAATAGTCATGGATCAGGCGAAGTTGGAGCACCGAGCTGTCATCAAATTTCTCACGAAGGAAGGCACCGGGCCCAAAGATATCCATTCACGGATGCTGGCAGTGTTTGGTGATAGTGCACCTTCCTATTTCCAGGTGAAGTACTGGTCTAAACAGTTTAAATGGGGCAGAAAATCAATCGAAGACGATCCGCGCTCTGGCAGACCTGTGGAAGTGACTTCTTCGGAAATGTGTAAGAAAATAGAAGATTTTGTAATGCATGATAGACGTGTCAAAGTGGCAACAATAGCTAGAGAGTTCGAAGTGTCTGAGCCAACAGTTTTGAGCATTCTTCATGAACGTTTAGGCATGTCAAAAGTTTGTTCAAGATGGGTGCCCAGAATGCTCACTCCTCTCCATAAGCAGTGGCGAGTGGAAATGTGCGAGGAGAATTTGAGACTTTTTGAGTCGGATCCGGACAACTATATCGCTCAAATCGTCACGGGAGATGAAACATGGGTACATTTTTGGGATCCTGAAACAAAACAAGAATCAATGCAGTGGAAGCATAAGGGTTCTCCAACTCCGAAAAAGTTCGGACGCAACCATCTGCAGGCAAACTCATGGCCACCGTTTTTTTGGGATTCACAGGGCATTTTGCTTATAGAGTTCATGGAAAACAAGAAAACAATTACTGGTGAGTCCTATGCTAACACTCTTCTCAATTTGAGGAATGCCATAAAGGAGAAGCGTCGTGGGAAGCTGTCTAAGGGGTGCTCCTTCTTCACGACAACGCGCCCGTGCACAAGTCCCGGAAATCAATTGCTGCAATTAGGGACTGTGGCTTTTGAAGAATTAAACCACCCACCCTACAGTCCAGATTTAGCACCCAGTGACTATTTTCTGTTCAGAAATCTAAACAAAAACTTGCGTGGTCGTCGATTTGTGTCCAATGAACATGTGAAGAGTGCTGTAAATGAGTACTTTGAAGGACAGGAAAATAATTTTATTTTTCTGGAATATCATCCTTGATTGAAAAGTGGAGAAAGTGTATTGAACTCGAAGGGGATTATATTGAAAAGAAATAATAAAATTTTCAATCTATCTCAGTTATTTCTTACTTAGGTAGAAAACTTATCTAGTGCCCCTCGTATGTTGATTTATTTAAAAGGGTTAATATATTCTGCTAGCATGTAAGTGTCGCCGCGGCCTCGACAAATGAGGTGAACGTGAGCGTGTTGATGGGCGCATTTGACCTAGGTCCAGTCGCTGGAAATAATGTGTCAGCGTCGTCCCTGACCGCCGCGCCACCGTGCCTCTTTAGCCCCCGCCCCCGCGCCGTAAAGAGCCGTGCTCCGCCGGCGCATTAACTATGCGATGGCGTGCACGGTTGCGCGAGCGAGCGAGCGCCGGCGGTTTGCGTCTCGCGGGGGCAAGGCCAGCCGCCCTCCGCCCCCCTCCCCCGCGCTTCCCGGTGGCAGTGACGGTGATGGCGGCGGCGCAGGGGGCTGGCAGAGGCGGAGGCTGTGGTGGAGACGGTGGCGGCGGAAGCGAAAGGGATGGCGGAGGTGGGGGCGATGGCGTACGGTGCGGTGCGGGGCGCGCGCGGTGCCCGTTCCTCGTCTCGCGTGCCTGCGGTCGCCGCTCCAATTAAGAGGCGATCGGAAACGGCTCTGCCAGGGTTCATCTCTCTATCAACCTCCGCTACGAAGACGTACGTTTCGATCAGAATTTACTTCTTCGGAAATATTTGCTGCAGTCTTAAATAACTTTTTTTAAATTTATTTTTATTTTCGTTTGGCAATAAGCTCAAGGTACAAAAAGCGCAATCTTTTGTGTCTTATAGCCTTATTTATATCAGAAATGATTTAGGACGTTTTTTACATCATCGCTTGGTAGTGATGTGTTATTCAGTTTTTAATGACTAGCAATCAATATTGTTTAATTACGAAAAATTTGAGTGAGTATAAGATATAACTTGAACGAACTGATGTGTTTGAGTGATTTGATTTTGGCGCTGTATTTCTCTTTTTTGTGTAACTTGTTCCTTCGTTCGTAAGGCATGTTCTACTACAGGCTGTGACAATGTGATGCGCTCGGCTAGGCTGCTGTATTTGCGGGAGAGCGAGGAAGTCATGCAAATGAACGCAGGAAATGAACTGTGTGAATGGGGTCGGGCGTAGGAAGACATGCATGTGAAATGGGCGTGCGAGCGGATACGCGCGGGAGGCGAACGGGCGGGACGGGCATTGACGGAGCTCAGGGAGACAGACCGGAAAGCCGTAACACGCCACGCCGTAAGGGCCGGGGGGCGATGCGCGGGCGCGCGGCGGTGCTAATCGACCGCTGCAACCGCCACCGCCGCTCGCGACCGAAATCGCCCGCGCCAGAAATACCCGCGGAATCGACCGCCTCGCCGCCCCACTGCTCGATATTTCGGCGGCGGCGGCGGCGTCCTGTTGAGCGTCGCGTCGCGCGCCGCCCTGCATCCATGGGGGCGGCGCGGGCGGGCGCCAACAGGTCCCGGTCGACCGGCCACGGGGCGGCCGCTGACGTGTCCCACTCGTATCAGAACCCGCGACGCTCGATCAATCTCCGCTGCCCACGCCGGACACGGGTTTCCTCGCAGCAATACATAATGGCAATGGGAACTTCCTTTTCTCGCCACTTCTGTTCCGGGCGGCAGGGAAGTGGTTTGCGAATTGGCCGGAAGTTGTGTCCAATTGTGTATATTACAATCCTATTTATCGTGAGGTAGTTTTGAAACGAATTATAGAAACGAAAGGAAACACTTTTTGATAATGGTTTCCTTTAGTATATTGAAGTCTAGCAGTTTTGGATCTTTTAGTTAATTTATACAGAAGTATTTAATTGTTGACAGTTTAGTAGGTGGTTGTGAATAGTACAATGCATTGTAATAAAGAATAGAAAAGAAATTAAGAGAAGAATATTTTGGTCATTAATGCAGGCGGAATCATACTAAACAAATGTACAGCGTTATTTAATTCTACAATCAGATTTCAAATATGATTGATACTTCAAATTTTCCATTCCCTTTCAGCGTCCTTGCACAAACTCCTATTGTTTTTATCTCAAGTATTATGAACTCAGATATGCTAAATGTATGTATGTACGAGAATGAATCGTCCGCGACAGTTCGTGAACGAGGTCAGACCTACCGGCGACGTCCCTGCCTCGCGGCCACGGGTTAAGGAGGTACGTGTGGTTAGCACGTAGACATCCCCATGCCGTGTTCCTGTCTTCTCAACCTCACAAGTTAATTTTCTTAGTGACACAGCAAAATATTCTGGGATTTTGCAAGGAAAACGCAAACTATAGTCTTGCCTCGACCGGGAATCGAACCCGTAGTGGAAAGCGAGCTCGCTGACTAAGAGCTACCCGCGAGGCAAGGTATACTAAATAGTAAGATACAGTTTTTTTCGATTTTGCATATAAAAAAGCGAAATAAATGGAATAATACATCATCTGTTTTCAAAATGTTCATTGATTTAAATGGTAATAAAGTGTCAATATTATTTATGTTAATTTGATAAAACCTTTACCTGCTTTACCTGGATGAACATCAAATACGTTTATTATTTAAATTTTGCAAAGCATAGTTAGTGCCATTTCATCTAGAAGTTATGCAGCCTAACTCGATATTGTAAGCATGTCTCTCTTGATTTATCCTGCTTGGAGGCAATTTTTTCTTCAAAATTTAATAAAAGAGTTAAATAGCTACAGTTAATTTTCTTCATTGAAACGATGATCGAATAACAGACTCTGTCTGAGGAAATTGTGATGGAAAATAAAGGGAAAATACTCTTTATTAAAAACGGTTATTTAAAAAATATTTAAATTGTATTTGTTCAATGTATTAGGGTGTGGTTGAGGCTACTACGCGTGGGTCACGTCACCTAAATGGCTGGAACGCAGCATCTCCCAGTTAGGCAAGATATTATGAATCTCGGTTTCGGAAACCTATGGGCACATTAAAAATTGTTCCTTATATGTAAATATGTTTAATTATGGATATATAATGAAATTTGCGCTATGTGTACAATCGTCTTTGAAAGAATTCCGGCAGCTTTTTAAATCTCAAACTTTCGTATAATTCTTCTCATCTCGATAGTGAAATTTGTGATTATTTTGTGGTCGCGTAACGTTTCTTAATAAGACAGGTTTCATTAAGGACTTAAGAACTTTTACTTTGCGATCTCAGAATTTGAACTTTACTTCTCGACAGATCAAGATTTCAAATGTCAATATTCAAATACTAGGTAAAGGATGAAATCAGAGGTAATGGTAAAGGTTAAATACATATATTTCATGTTTTTTTATTTCAATATTTTTTGGGCGAATTAGATCATAAGAATCGATTTAAAGTGAGAAGTAACTGAGATGGAATGACAAAAAAGTTCATTACATATGTACTGCGTTTTATTTGTATTCACTTTGTTTAACTTTGCCCCTTAGGTTATATCATTGCAATAAATTAATAAGCAGATACTTGTTTACATTTACCCCATTCGGTCAACCGTAAGTGTAAACGAGACGTGGAATAGAAATTTTTTTTCTTGAAATTAATGTTTCATTAAACATTTTTAGACAATTCCAATGAAAGAGTGTCTTACATAAAGATTGCGATATTATGAAAAATGATGCGAAAACATTAGTCAGACTTTTAGACGTGAAAGTATCGTTAATATATTCTCTCATTACCCCTACGTCTACATATTTCAAAAGAGAAGACCCCAAAAATAGCTTCTAAAGTGTCCATAAAAATGAATGATTTTTTGCAGTTTTCTGAATACTATATTACTGAATATACTTTTCCCTTCCAAGTGTCTGTAACCCACACCTTTCGCCTTGTGTTTCTGGTGAGGTAAGCACCCAAGTTCTATTTCTGTGAGAGAGCCAGATAAATATTGTGGGGTTTCCTATCCCTGAAGTGGATCGACAAATCAGTTTTGTCCACAACGAAGGTGATTCATAAATTGTGAACAAGTTCGTTCATTTTCTTCTCGGAAGAAATTGAATATCGTGTCTACCGTTGCAAGCTTGCTCATTAATAGATTTATAGAAAGATCTCATTAAATCTAAATCACACTGTTCAGTGAAGTCATTTTAAGTTACACGAGACGGCTGAAGAAGGATAGGTAATCACTGAAATTGGCTATGTTATATTTATAGTCTATGAGTGTGTTTCATATTATTTTAGGATTTTTTTCAACTATTCCAAATGTTTTTGTGTCTCTCATGAAAGCAAAAAGCGTAGACTTTCAGAGAACTTAAGTTATAAAAAATCAACTACGTTCTATTATACTATAATAAAACTTGAATACTTTTTATTCGAGAGCGGTTCACTCAGTGAATATTCAGTCATTGACTTATAGAAATTGCATATGGAAAAATCTACTCGCTGATTGTCGATATGATTGATATTAATAATAAAAGGCATATCTTCTTTCTTTCCGACAATCGTTAATTTAAGACAAACACAACGTTTCGTGACTACGTTCGTTACATTATATCATGTACTAAAACAGAAATATAAAGCAATAATATACGCATAACATGGTTGATATAATTTAAATATTATGTGAAAATTTGGATAAGGCATTTAAAATGTCGAGATTCATACTCCAAAATTAAAACAAGTTAAAAGATTAAAAGTATAAAGGTTAAAACATATTATGTGGAAAATTTTACAGTGTTGTTTTACATTTCTGTTCTTATATATCTGTTAATGTAACGAACATAGTTACGAAACGTAAATGTTTGTCCTAAATAAATGATTGTCGTAAAATATGGAGGATATACCTTATATTACTAATTGAAAACTGACTGATAAAACTAGGTAAGAGAGCCTGCATTAACACGTCATCTCCCAACGGCAACATATTGCAGGAAAGAACACAATAGGGTATTGTGGAAATAGGGTAATTAGTGTGTAGAAGGAGTGTTAGGTGATCCGCTGTGGTGTTTGGCGCACGTGCCAGCGAGGGGAAAGTGGCTCGCCCCTTCCTTCTCGCCCGTGAGGCGCTCAAGAGGAGCGGACGCCGGCAGGAGGATAAAGGCGGGTGCTTGCGCTTTTTGTTCCGACCTCTTCTCTCCTCTCTTGAGGCCCTTCTGCCTTCAAGTCCTCTCGAAGGCAATTCAATGGAAGACTTCATAATAATATTCTTGATGTACTAACACATGAAGTGAGTTTCCTTCGAGGTACAACTGCCTGATGCCTATATTTTCTTTAAATTCATCGATAGAAGGAACTCTTAAATATTTTATTTGTAATAATAAATAAGTTATCAATTTCGCTCTATCTATATAGTATCTCAAAATGCATGTTGCCATCACCATCATCATCATGGTCATCGATAGGATTTGAACTTTCTGACCTGTTCCATTTTAAAACTGATATCGTGATGTCTTAAAATATCCCTAATGGTCTTACTCCTTTGCGTATTGATTAATTGTTTTTGAGATTTTTGTATCTGACCCGTTCGACATGTCTGTTTCAATTAAATTTGTACGGTTGTATATTTTCTAAGATATTACGCATTTTTAATAGTTTTCGAAAGACAGCACCATTTCTCCATTAAGGTTCAGAACACCTACGTACCTCTTTTGCATTTCGCCGACCTCAATTTTGATTATTTCCTCTTTATCAACACTCAGCTTTCACTGCCATAGAATAATGTATGTAGTGTATTGCTACAATTTTGTTGAAATTTCGTAGAAGCTCTTTACGGACGTTCTTTACGTTCGTTGGATGGGTGGCTCACAGAAGTAAATTAGCTCCATTTATTGTTTTATTTCGGTGTAATCTGTATATTGTGTTAAAATCTTAATATTTTAATTATTTACTTTTTCATGGATGTTGATTTTTTAAATAACATAGTTCTTAGTGACTGGTATTGAATTTTTTTATGGCTGCGAAGCAATGAATTACTCTGATTGTCAGTGAAGGGTAAAGTAGCAACATTTTTGTAATTAATTTAAAATATTTTGCCGTACATGAGGAAATTGTTACCACTAAAGTGAATGAGTACAATAATTTTTATTCGTTCTCTTTGATTTTTTTTTAAATTTTCAAAACATCATTAGTCATTTTACAGATGGAGTATGTGCAGTGTATAATTCATTGAGGAGATTTGAATCTACAGATTTAAACAAACCGAATCAGGTATGATGAATTTACAAACTGATGTAACTGATAAACAATCGCAACTCATATTAAATGACTTCTCTGAAAGACAGTCAGGTCAGATAAGATGTTTACATGTTATTGGTAGTGCTGATTTTGAATATTAAATACATATACATTTTATGAATTGTGAGTGAACATTTGCTACTTAACTAAATCAGGGCACTGAGGAATTATATTTTGTTAGGTAGACTACGTATTTATCTTGTGGTAATTTCTCAATTACTTCCATTTTGCATTATCTCGAGATATTAGAATAGGCAGTGCAAGGCTCGAGACTGCCACAAAGTGTAGCGTCTGCCGTTGAGGGAGCGCGAGCGCGTTGAATCGTCGTGCTGCCGTAGCGGGTCTCCTCCGAGACGCGCCTCATCTCCGGTCTCCTCCTGGGGGCGTCCGGGGTGGAGGGCGCGCCAGTTGCTGCATTGGCCCCTGACGTGGGGGGGGGGAGGGCGCCCGCCCGCGCCTGGCACCGCTGGCCCGCCGCCCCCCCGCCCCCGCGCCCGCTCGAGAGCTCCCAGAAAAGGATTTCATTCGCTGCCGACGGGCTGGGAAATTTACAGCCCCGCGACGCCGGACGCCGGGCCCCGGCCCACGACACCTCTCTTCTCATGTTTTCCGGCGATTCCTCTCCCTATTCGTAGATTGCGCCGACAGTGACGCTCAGGCATCTCGAAAGCCTTCGCATTTATCATTTCTTATTACACTTGCTTTTTAAAAAAGGCCGAGTTAGATTGTATTATGACAAAAGACTTCTGAAAACTGTAGTTTGAATTGGGATATGTTTTCCCTATAAGGAAAAAATAGAAAAGTATTTTTGAGAAGAACTGTTTTAACATGAGGTTGTTTTAGACAGTAGTCTCCTCTGCATGAATAAGAACACTGGAACATGAAAGACTTCATTCAAGTCTTTTTATGCGAATGAAATTGGTTTTGTAATGACCAAAGTCGTGATTTATTATATCACACTGCAGTCACTGGAAGCTCTCTTCAAAGAGACATGGACGTTTTTGAGCAGTACAACTTTAATCGATACAATAGACCTTTTTACAGCAAGAGGATTAATGGATTCAGAAAATAGATGAAGGTGCAAATATGAACAATCATCGCATTTAGTTTTTAATGTGAACATCTGAATATTACAATTTTATATGTGTGAGATTACGTTGAACGACGTGTAATTGGAAAAATAATTAATCAGTTAGCAAGGATTTTGAAAGAGGACAAGAACATTACTGGTCAATAGAAAGCGTCAAATATGAATGAAGATTCGAGTTTCGGCTATGAAATATTTTCGTTACGATTTAAACTACCATACGAAATAATAAAGATTTTGGAGTAGCTAAAAGAGAAAATATCAAATTCTCTGCCTTGGTGAGATTTTAAAGAAACGGGTTAAATCCGTTAATAATGGATTTTGAGCTTTTACATATGTATTTTTATGTATTTCTCGACTTTCTATGACTTCGACAATTATGGAATAAAACAAATTCTTAAGCTAATAATGTAGTTTGAATTTTCTTCGTTCTCTTTATCAGAAAAAAATAATTGTCTTCTTAGGAATGGCCAGGTTTATTTTGTAGGGACATTTTAAGTGTAGGTAAATTTGTAAAGCTGTTCGGCAACTCTTTGCTTATAAGTTGCATTGTTCACATTTTTTTAAAATTCTCACCTAATTTAATTTACAATTAGTTTTCTATACTAAATTAATCACTAAATATAACAAAGATAATGTTTCAATAAAGGAAGTTACTTTTTGAATTTTTTGCTGCTATGATTGGGATGGCGATTGTGCAAGGCACTGTATGACTATTCCATCTAATTAACATAAGGGGAGGAATCTCAGAAAACGTTGGAGGTACCCAAAAGGTACTATTCACCGCCTTCTTTGAATGTACAACAAAATACAAAAATGGATAATTTTGATTGTTGGGAGTCACAGGCGAGAGTTAGGCATGATTGAGAGTCTAAATTGAGAATCTGTAAATCAATTGTTAGGCTGAAACTATGGTTAGATCATGTTTGTTTGTTGTCAGTGTTGTCTGGAAGGTTGAGGGCTATGTGATTTGGGTGGTTTTCAAGAGGTCGCAGAAAACTGAAACTGGTTGTTTCAGTTCTTTCCAAGACCCAACTGTGTTAGCTGTCAGTGTAGGCCTCCGTTTGAAATAAATCAGGAGTGCTGTCACGATAAACATTAACATTTTTACTTAGGATTTTTGTACGAGTAAAATTTAAAAAGTTGTGTTGTTTGCTGCGCTAAAAATTTCATTGCAGTAGGTCCTTATAGGGATAATGGTTTTGTGGAACAATAACTAGTTTTCTAAAGAGAGCTTTTTATTTCAAATTGAATACAAAATATTCAAATTGTAGAATATCCACTCCTGTATTATTTTAGTAGTTTAGATGAGTTTTGCTGGTTTCACACTCAACCAATAAATGAGGTATCTAAAGAAAGAGAATTTTAGGTCTTGACGAGTTGCACTTGAATTGAACTAAAAGATATGAAGGATTTCTAGAAAATACTCATGTAAATATCCATTGCAAATGCAACCCGCAACTTTCGATCAGCAGTATTATATCCATGAAGTTTTGTAACTCCATTCTGTTCTCATTCTAAAGGAATAGAATGGAATGCAAAAACTACAGAGGTGTAGCTTTGTTGAGTACTGTTTATAAAATATTCTTAACAATTCTAGCTGAAAGTCTTAACTTTGTGTCTTTTTTTAACATTATAATCATAGGGGATTACCAAAATGGCTTTAGAAAGAGCACAAACACACGGTTTTTGCCTACGACAAGTTTTAGAGAAAGCATACGAACGAAAGGTAGAAATACATCAACTGTACATACATTTTAAAAACGCCAACGATACTCTAGACAGGGCTGAAATGATTACATGAATTTGAAGTGCATTAAATGAATTTGAAGTACCGTTTAAAGAGGAAAGATTGATACAAATGACCCTTCGCAACTCGAGTAATGTCGTTACATTTCAGAGGAAGATATCTAAGAAATTCACAACACAACGTGGATTAAAGCAAGGATATGAACTGTCTACTACGTTATTTAATATGTCTGGAGATAATAGTACGAAATATTGAGATCAATCCTAGCGGAACAATTTTGAATAGAACAGTGTAAATGTTGACTTATACAAGTGACGTGGTGATAATTAGTAGAACACAGAAAGACATGGAAGAAGCATTACAGCAACTGATTGAAGGAGCTCAAAAAACAATTTTGGAAATAAATGAAGAGAAAACAAAATATATGAGACCAACAAGATGTATCAGTAAACCAAAATATTTGAAACCAGGAAACAAAAATATTGAATGGATGAATGTCATCTAATACATAGGTTCTCTAATCAAGGAAAACACGTTCACAGAGCAGGACATTAAGAAGAGAATAGCGGCAGAGAAAAATGTTATGGAAGTCTCTAACAAATCTTTAAAACTCGAAGAATATTAAAGATCACTAGGCGAAAATTATATAACACTATCATTAAGCCAGTAGGTTTTGTATGGTAGTGAAATATGCACTCTAACAAAGAAAACAGCAGACATACTTGCTTTATGGGAGAGAAAGATCTTACGAAGAATATTTGGCCCTACCAAAGAAAATGAACTCTAGAGAAATGGAAACAACGCAGAATTGGGAAAACTATTTAACATACCCAAAACAGTTACATGAAAAGACTGGAATGACCTTAGCAGTTGACGCGCGCAGAATCATGAATCAATGCACTCGTTCCCCGTATAAACATTAACTATGCCAAATCTCATCCTCCGTGAGTGCAGTAAACTTCATGTATTAATATATAGATGGAAAATATATTGTAAATCAAATGGAAAAAGATTGCGAGAGGTTTGAGTGATATAATATTAGCAAGTTTAATATTACTTACTGTTAGATTCTTTTTCTTTGTTAGTATGTGGGGATTGCAAGTGGTATGTCTTGCGTCTTGATGTAACAATATTCTATGATTTATTATGTAATTAAACAATAGATTGACAACGATATAGTATGTGCTCGTTTGACTCTATTTTTGTTAGGTAATTGTGGTGTATTTGAAGTAGTTTATTAGTTTCATCCGTTGTGTGTCTATATTTCCTTAAATGTTGTTCATAGCTTTCTTTGTGTGTCATTTTTGAAACGCGGAGGGCCGATAGAGCCTCTTGGAAGGAACTTCCTCTAGGAACAAACTTGTCGAGTGTGAAATTCGTGATGTCCTCGTGTCAGCGTCACTCTGGAGAAGCATGAGATAAACCGACTGCGAAGGCCACGTTGGCGTTGCGGAGCGAGTGTGTGTGTGTGTGTGTGTGTGTGTGTGTTGTGCTGGCTAAGCGTCGGGCGGGCGAGGGAGGTCGCGAGGGCGCAATTCCCGCGAGCTGCGCGGCGGGATGACGCAACGCATGGGCGTAACGGGTCGCGCGGGGCTTCCTGGAAACAGGCGCCGAGGAGCCTCTTTCGCGAAGCGCCACCGCTTCCCCGCCCGCGTCACTGCGCCGCCGGAGGAACGACGAGACTCGTTAACGTCGCTCGGAGCGGCGCCGAGCGGCGTCGCCCGTTCAATTAAGCCGGCGCGAAGCCTGATGAGCTGCGGGGCCAACGCGCGTGGGAGTTGTACGCGTACTGGCCTTGGAGCAGACGCGGTCGGGGAACTCGACGTGTCGTTTGTATTGCGCACGTGAGTTGCTGAGAAGGAAAGTTGTACAAGTCTCGTACTCTTCATCGTACGGGACAGTCTTTTTGGCATTTCCGCTTCTCATGAACAGCGTTTATAGTGCGATTTTTATAACTCTGCCTCTCAAACCCCTACGGCCACGATGGAATATCGCACGACATTTCGCCTCTTTCTCGCTCGTGCCGCTAGATGTCGCATGCTCACAAACACTGCTTGATACGGTCGCGATCATGCGATGTCTAGCGGCACGACTGAGAAAGACGCGAAATACCGTGATATATTGCTTCGTGAAGACGGGCCTCAAGGGTCAAAGTTACAAAAACCGCACTATAATGAAATAACTCAGATAAAAGAGGGGAAACGTGTGAAATTTCTTATGAGACAAGCCTGTCATTGCATGTTTTTGTCAGACAGAAACACTGCCTTAATTGGAATACATTTGACTCCACATTAAAACGAATGTTTTGCTTTGTGATTCAATTAATAAATAGTGGTACTGCAGCTCATACTTTCTGGTATTAATTGTCATGGAAAGGAAACGTTGAAACATCTATCCTGCTAATACGTTCTTCTCCAGAAAAAACTGTTGACTAATTTATGCCAGAGATAGTAAAACGCAAGTAATATCTTAATCTAGAAAAACTAAAATGACAACGAAAATGCGACCAGTGCCATTCTTTTAAGAGTCTTTTATGCTATTTAAGGACAAAGTTTAATCTCTTACAAAGTAAAATGAGAAAGTATAAACGTTTTCGGAAACAATGAGCCATAAAACTAATTATTAAGTCAAACATCGACTTTCTGGGCTATTAAATATCTTTCTCTATTCGTAGTAAACGAACAATTAATATAAATTTTTCCTTTCCCCTTTTTAATAATTTTCATTTTCAGTATTATCTGCTTCTGCTTCTTGTCCAGAATTCTCAACAATATCGGTGGCTCTAATGGCTTCGTCAACAACATCAATAGTGGAGGCACAGGTGATGTAATATCAGTGGGGTGCAAGCTAAACATATTTTGTTTTCTTGGCTTCTGGATGTGAATTTCTATACAATGTTGCTCGTGTCTCTGCTCCTATGGTCCTGTCGCGTTTTGGAACCATCACTTGCGATTAGAACGACATGGTTCATTGTTATCGCCGTACTTCCAAAGACGATTATTTTTGACCTTAAGAGAAAAACTGCTGTGATGTGACTTGCATGAGCGATGACTGGGTATCACTTTGCTTGAGATTGCATTTTATTCAGTACTATTCTTAGTGTTAAATAAGTCGAAATCATAGTTTTTTATATCACTCTGAGAAGCCCATTGATGCACAGACCGAAACGTAATAGCTAATTTGGAGTTTCTGTAAACAATCCTGATAACTGTTCACACTCACTTTACCAACATCAATCTCTTAAACTAATTAAATAAGAAAATCAATGAAAATTTTACTTGGGAGAAATGATGAATGAGTGTTTCCAAGGGCAAGCTATTAAAAATTCTATTTAACAGACATCAAAGAAATGAAACTCATGGGGTGTGATGTTATTTGATGATAATGCTGATACGAAGATTCATATAAATAAAGGAACATTTTCGATATAAAGTGGACAATCCATTTCTCATATTTGAGTTTGTAGATTCTACTATCCGTTTGAAATGAATTTTTATGTCAAGTCGAATGAGAAAACCTTCAGCGTTATTTTTACTTCACTGTTCGCTTTACAATAAAGCATTATTAGTAAGTGGTTACGTAGTAAGTTGAGGGAAAGCTAATGCCATTATTTTGATCCAAATTGCGAAAGCCTATCTGCACACCACTAGCGTGAATCAGGCTTTTACTCTTCTCTTCTTGGCACTAAGGGGTTCTGTTGGATGGCATACGGAGTACATATCACTAACAAGAAAGTAGTTTACCTCTATTTTGATGATTTATTATATTTCAATCGTTGTTGGAATTTTTTTACTAAATCTTCATTTTAGAAAAAAGGTTATCACATATATTTTTATTACAGCATCAACATTAGGCGAGAAAGTTGTGTAAACACTGTTCGCCTCTTCATTAATTGACTGATTTCTAGTCTTGTTTGATTTTCCATGTGTGTTGGGAATAATGTATTTTGTTGGTTCGTAAGCCATTATTTACTATTCATTTTTGTTTCTAAGAGTGGAAAATATGAAATTATTTTTTCCATTCTTCTAGATCTGATTGTTTATTGTGTTTACCAGAGGACTCGGTCCCAGAGGAAGGGCCGTCAGAATTAGCTAATTGACGTTGCACAACACGTCGTCCCGCTTAATGGACCTCCAAGTGTCTGAACATGCGCTAATTTTGCTCGTTCCCGTCTCTCTGTTCCCGACCGCCCTCCATTTGTGTTCATAGAACGAATGTCAGACTGTTGCTGAAGTTAACTGTAATGTTGGTAGAGGAAGGACCGCGCGTAATTCCCAGAAGCAGTTTCCGGTGTTATTCATGGTTGTTTGCGCCCTGACTCAGGGGCAGTATGCGAACGCCTGCGTGCACGTGTCATTCATGCGACGCATCTCAAAGTTGGTTCGAAATATTAACGATCTAACAATTACATGGTAACAGTTTTTAAAGTCGATCTTTAAACGATAACACAAGGCTGCGAAAAATAAGTCTGGGCTCTCTTCGTTCTGATGGGTGATTTGAATTCATTTGAGCGAATACTTTATAGATCTGAAATTTATTTTTCTCTAACACGTAAGACTTTTTTTAATTTCAAAGAAAAGATGGGTTAACAAAAACTCTTGATTCATCAAAGTTTCACGAAACACACCATGAATAAACGATTTAAACATTGATATACACAATTTTACTGAAGAGAGAAGTATAATATGTATACAAGCGGCACATCTTATGCACATTGAGAACATACATTAACAATAATGTAATATTTATATTAAAAATGTCAGAGACTACTAACTCTTTCGTTTACTGAAATGCTGCCTCTTCAGTCATCTGTGCAATTCTACAATTTCTTTCTTTAAAACGAACAGTAGTTTGCCATTATCACTTCAAAATATTGGTCCTGATGACGTTTTCCATCTCTTTAAGGTCATGAATGAAACTTCTCTCCATGTTCATCACTGAAACCTCTCAGGTTATTGGGAAAGAAATCAAGGTGGCTGTGAAGAAAATGAAGTTTGATGTTCATATTACATCATAAAGAATTCATCCATATTTTGTTTGTTTCCTTTAATAAATGAACAAAATGGGCTTCAAGCACTGGTTTTGATATTCATTTCCATTATGAAGGAGAACAGCTATGAAGCTGCGTTTCGAAGAAACTATAAACAACTTCCATCGATCATCGACATATCTTATTCCAAATTCTGAAAGAACATCAATAATGTTGTTGCAGTACACAAACTGATCCTCTTTCGTGAAATAATCAAGGAACTCTCCTTCTCTCTTTCGATACCAGTAAAACGTACCTGGAGCGGGCATATTTTTCTCTTTCAATCGTGAGCCTAAAACCTGTGCCGATTCCTTTGAGAGGCCAAGATGTCGCACCAAGTCATTAAGTTCTTCTTGATTAAATGACCGGGGTCTTCTCTCTTCTTTGGGAAAATCAGTTCAGTCCATTTCACTATCAAGAAGTCTGAATAATATGAAGAAGATGTAGATGGTAGGTTGTGTGGTGAGTTTGGTGTAGGAATGTCAGGATCATGCGGTACGGGTCTAATGGCTGACAATATTCGGGTAATTTCCTTCATACTTTCCTTGTTATGTCCGTACACTTTCACCATGCAAAAGTAAGAGTCGTTTACAGTGTTATTTGGTTCTCTCCACACCACTGAAATACGAAAAGATAAAGATTCCTGCATCCGTTGCTACCATTTTCTTAAACCTGCAACACATGTGTGAGAAACACTATGTGGGGCCCAAGATTAATCTTGATCCCCTAACTTAAATGCCGACGTAAGCATGATACGCTTTCCTTTAAAACGAGGTGGTTTCTCTACGGAATTTTAGTGTAAATGGTCCACATGTATCAGAAAAAACAGTTCGGATCACTTTCATTTCTTCTAGATGAACTTGACATTCTTTGAAACATATTTCCACCGATTAAATGCATGTTTATAGCCTTTATAACAAACAGTTCTTGCTAAATACCCGAGACCAACCAACTGACAGTCACTGTGGTTAGAGAACGATCAGCTTAACTTCAAACAGTATTGATTGGCTTATAATATAACGATTGGATATAACGTTACATAAGTTATTGTAATACGTTGCCAGCGTTAATTTAAAATTAAATCAATCGTTAATTTCACAGAAAACTGTGGCTGATGTAAAGAAGCTGAATCCTCATATCTAATCAGGTTGCAACACAGACTCATTGCCACCTTGCTTTTAATAAAAAGCAGCGAATCGTCGCAGTCCTGTGTAATGTGTGACATAGCGCATGCTAATTTGAAGAACGAAAATTTTACAAAAACTGTAGATAGAAAAAACCAAAAATTATAAATTTAATCAAGGTGAAAAACTGTTTCATAATCACCCATTTTCATCAAAAGCGCAAATCGTCGCAGCCCCGTGTAATTTGATGTTAAGCGTGTGTTTTGAAATTAACGATTACTAGCTTTCGGTTGTTTAGGACCATTGTTTTTTGTAAAAGAGTTTCATCATTAACCTTCATTGTGTGTTTAACTGATTGTATTTTGTAACATTTTTGCTTAAGATGTTCTGTTTAGATTTTTAATTATTCCGAAACTTATACACACGTGCACTTACTAAATGAGTTGTGATGTGGTTCCCGAAGTTTCGCACTCACCTATACAACTCAACGGTATAGTATTCAATACTTTTTGTAATAGTTTCCCTCACTCTTTCTTTCAAAGTAAATAGATATATTGGGGTTTTGGTATAGTCGTGATAGAGCGGAATGAAGCAAATAAGCACTACGGAACTCCCAGAAGACCCTGGCAGTATCCTTAGGCGCTGATAGATGGCAGCCGGTAACGGGATTAGGCAAAACCGAAAGTTAGACGGCAAAACCGACGGAAAAGAAAAAATGGTCTATTCCGCAAGATGCTGGACAATAGTAAATATGACAATAGTTATATGACAAATGACAATATGACAATAGTTAATCCTACAAATTCAAAAATAATTTTCTGATTATACCGATAGAAAAAGGAAAAGAAGAATAAAAGAAAAAGTTAATGGTAGAAAATTTTAATGTAAACTTGAACAGGGTAATAATTTAACAATATTGAATACATTTCACAAAATAATACTTATTTACAAATAAGCAAGATCAGCAAAAATGTTTTTAATGCATTGTGTGTCCAATGTTTACAGAAAATAGTAACGGAAAATGTTCAAAACTATAGGTCAGTGTGTGTGTGAACCCATTATGGACGTTTTTTACTGTTTTCTTTTATCAGTCTTAAAATGAGGAAATTTAAGATCGACGTTTGAGACCACTTTGTGAAGTCTTATAATCGGAACTTCGTGCTTCAGAAGGTAATAAATCAAGGGGAATCTTTCTTCCAGCGCCTTAATGAAGTCGTTTACCCTCTTACGATTTCATTAGTTTCTCGAATCATAAGCAGTTGGAAATGTACGCATAAAATCATTTTAACAATAAACGTCCTATGCTGAGTTTAGAAAAACATCATTTACGTAAATCTGAATACTTAAAATTCTTGCTTATAGCTTGTTACTCGTATGCATTCCATAAGACCATTCATTGTTCATTGAAGTGTTTTTCGCAGTTTGGCAAAATTGGAACTGTAAAGTGATGTCTCTTTGTGATGTGTTGTGGATTCACTGTACATATTCACGTAAATTGCTGGGATCCGCACAAAATTTTGCAGTGTGAACAATTGGAAAGGATTCAGCATAGGGCAGCTAAATTTACTTTCAGGGACAAGAAAATGGCAGGGTGGGATTCACTCAAAAACAGGCCATCAGTAGCAAGACTCTGCGCCTTGTATAAAGCTTATAGTGGTCAACCAGCTTTGAAAGAAATTAATCGGCGGCTATGTATTCCTACATACATCAGTAGAGTGGATCACAGGCACAAAATAAATTTAAGACAGCAGAGAACGGATGTCGGGAAATTTTCTTTTACAAATCGAACGATTACGGAATGGAATAGATTGCCTGCAAAAACCTTTGAACCCTTTCCTCAAAGCGTTCAACAGTTTAGGAAATTAATTTAGGGTATTATTAAGTAAATGAGGGAGAATAGTGGGTTATATAGCGATGCATAAGTGTTATATTGTGAAGTGAGGTGTCGTGCAGTGTATAGCAGAGTGATAAAGAGGGAAATGTTTTCAGGTCTTAGTGAAGTGAAGTGCAGTGCAGTGAAGTGCAGTGTGATCCTGATAGTATAAACATTCAGTGCGGAGTTAGAGTATAGAAGTTTTTTTTTCTTTTCTTTTCTCTCTTAATGTAATTTAATGTTTAATGAATAAGTCAGTTTTTATATTATTATCATTATTTTACCATTATTATTATTACTACTATAATTAGTATATAATTTGCTAGTTATATTACCTTATTATTATTATTGTTATTATTCCATTACATCACGACTAAAGATGTTATGAGTCGGCTGAATATAAAATCTACTCCAGGTTGCAACCAGCTACCTAAGGAGTAGATCTAGGGACTATCGGTGCCTCTACAATACTTTGCGCAAAATGTGGGCTGTTCCAAATAAATTATTGTTATTATTATTATTATTATTATTATTATTATTATTGGTACTAGTGTTCTATGTTACTGATAGACTGTATTTTTATATCTTTGTAATTAGCTGCCACCGGATTACACCCATTTGCAGTTTAAATAAATCTATCTATCTAAAAATTGAGAACAATATTATTTGTATGGGTGTACGTCCAACATAGTCCGTGAAAACAAATTCATCTCAGAAAAAAATATGAGGTTAGATTAAAATAATTTGACAGTGAAAAGCTCATATAGACTTGCTCAAATAAAATACTGAAAAGTATCAGAAATGCTCGTGTTCATATCAGCACAACTATGAAAGAAAAGTGAGATAATTTGCATGGGGAGGCGAAGAGATGGAGCCGAAGAAATATATTCTCTTCCTAATTTATTTCAAAGTGGCAGTTCATTCAGTTTTGCTCCCCTCCACGTCGTCTGACATTCTGATTTCTATTTCTTTACATAAATAATCTTCTGAAAGTCCTTTAATTGTCTATTGCTTCATCCACTCTGTTCTGGCAGCGTTTCAAATATGTCCTATTTTCCCTTTTCTGTGTTGGAGTTCATTCTCAAGTTCTTCCTGTCAAACGGTCTTGTTCATCCGGCGCTAATATCAAGGTGCTGAGATCGTCTTGATTCAGTTGCATCAATTAAATCAATACCCGTTAAAAATAATTTTTAATTTTTTGAATTGAGAGTCTACAAATCTTTTGACAAATTAATTCGTGTTAACTATATTAAAAACGCTGTCTTGGTCGTTATACTTAACCTTTTATAATAGTTTTCTATTGCCAAGGATACTAGCATAGATGTTTCGATATTGCAGTACAATGGAATATCAAATCTAATATGTGATACAAACCCATACCGACTTAAATATGACTCGCAATTGTCATTTTTAATTATCACCAAGAAAGAAAGAAATCATTACCACATATATCATATAATAACTAAGTAAATCAAGTATCAGTGGAAAATAATATTACCATAATCTTATTACAGGCAAAACTTATTGTTTGCAAACACCAATCACATGGAAATTGAACTGCATTTGGAAATGAACTGCTTGATGATTTCTATAGGTATGTGTGTTCCAAAATTTACTACATTATAAACTTAAATATATTATTGATGAGGAACTAGTACTGAATTGACTTCCAGAAGTTGAGAAAGAAACTACGAGTTTTATGGTTAAGACGTATCCATTTCAAAGTAAAGTAAATTGTATAATGAGAATTGTCCAATATTTCTTGCTAGCTTATCGTGAGGAGTCCGGTGTGTATTCAAACGTTAAGAAATGTTTTGCACTATGCAGTCAAAAAAATAGATTTGCCGGGCTCGTCCATTCTCGGCTATAGAAATTCACATTAAAAAGTATCGATAGAGTTATTAAAAAATATGTTTCATTATAAAGTTAATCTTCATTATGGTCAATCTGTTTAATCAAGATGTAAAGATTCATATTGTGCCGGGAAGATATGGAAGTATCTAAAAATAGTCACCGCTAGACCGCGACGCGTCGAACGACACCTGACTTGTTCCCAATAACGAACCAGGAAATTTGTTCTATCACATTTAAATAGATTTGTTATCAGACAGAGCCAACTCGTCTTGCACTTCAGTATTTATCACACGAGTTGTCCTTCGGGAAGGTAGACTTTACCATCTTGGTTATTTGGCTGCTGCTCCAACACGACGTTCAATAAACGCAATTCTCACCTCTTAAGTGTAGTAGGGTGAGGTGGGGTTGGAAATAAGAGACGCATACGAACCCGGTAAGATTAATTCCATTTGATGTATGTGCAGCTCCACCCAGACCAGCCCAATTCGAATTTCCCTAAATCGACACTGACCAGCAGAAGGAAAATTGGTATGATTGAGTTGGGTAGAGGTCGAATTTGAAATTAATACGGTTTTGTTTGTAATTACAATTAAATTTTGCGCTTACATGCAAACCATACTTTATTGAACACTTCTTCAATATAAATCGATAAATGTTTTCAGAATGTTGTAAAATATGGGAATTTCGTGTAAAGAAATATTAAATGTGACATTTACCCCTGATTAATGGCAACTCCCTTACACTAGCGTTCAGTAGATTCACGAAATACCTTTGCCAAACTCCTGTGTACGATAAGTTATCGCTCAATCAGTGGCAAATGTCTCATCTATAACCTCATTAAATGAGGGTTCTCCAACATGCTTATCGGAAGAAATGTTCATCTTTGACACCCGTACGTGCCCTAGAAGTTTATTCCGAGGCACACCTAACATGTGCCCCTGGTTGTTAGGCAAACCGTCGTGCGCAGATGTTCGGTAGGTTCACGAAATAGTTTTGACTGCGTCAGAACGTGGCGTGCCAAACACCAGGGCATAATGAGTTGGCTTCCAATTAGAAACAAATGTTGAATGTGTAGCTTGATTATATGAGATTCAGTTTTTTCTACACACACACATGCATATCTATTGGTACAACATTCCCAACTTGTCTTTCACTTATGGCGGGAAACAACTTATTATTAACATGGAATGTTGTATTAATAGAAGATATAGAGGACTAAGTGGAGCATTCTTTATGCTGTAAAATGTATTTCAACAGTACGCAGTACACGAAGCTTTCTGCATCATACAGTGAATAATGCCTAGGTATGGAACCATTTAGCGTTTGACTTTAAGATGGAGTTAAACATTCAGATCAGAATTGAGATTTGCTTATTGTCGCTGAGCATTTGTCAAGTCCAATTCAATTGATGCTAATTTCCGAGTTGTTTATTCCGATGCTAATGTGCGTTTTCCTATCTGAAATCTGTGAATTTGAACCTTTAAAATATGCGAAAATAATTGACCCAGAACGCATTCGACATGGTAGTAGATTGAACTGGTTTGCGTCGCGTTGAAAGAAACTTGTTGGGAAGGGCAAGCGGTAGGGAAAGTGTTGGGGCATGGGCTGCGCGGCGCGGCGCGCCGTCGGGCGACAGGGAAGCACGCCCGGCGCTGGGGCGGCGTCACGCACGCGTCTACGTCGCTTGCGCACGCACGGCCCGCCGCTGCGCGCGTGCTCGCGTGCGGCGGCCTCCACACGCCCGCACGGCTCAACACGCCTCCGCCCCTTCCGAGGAAAACGCTCGTAAAGAACTCTTTAATCCCATTTTCTTCTCTCTTGCATCTACTGGCTCTTCATTCTCCTGACAAGAAAAATGCATTAGACGACTATTACAGGAAAGTGTGCATAAGGTAAGAATCATTCCGAAGTGTTTTCTTATCTACATCAATTCTAAAAATACTTGTTACTGCAATAAACCAAAGCATGAAAACCGTGAAATTTTAATAATTTTCAAAATATGTAAATAATATTCAAAATAGTAATAATTTTAAAAATATGAGTTTAATTAAACTAGTTGATATTTTAAATGTAGGAGATTTAAGGGTTTCAACCATATTAGTCATCAGAGACTTGTCATTTCCACTTCGGTGCCAAACTCTGAGAAATGTTGAAGTAGAAGCTTAGGTTTTGTGAAGGTAAATGTTTTTCTTAACGAATCATATAATGCAAGACTATTGTTGCATTATTTGGTAGAAACTGAGAATTTGCAAAAATAGACATTTGGAAAGGAATTTTTCCTCACATTTTTGTTTGTAAAAATATAAAACAAGACAAAACCCTCTTATAGTAGGTAGGAATAGTTAAGGTAGTGATATTTTTTTACTTTACTAATGTACTTCAATGTAATGTCATATGTGTTGAAAAATAGGTAATTATTTCACGTAGAGTTTTTTTAAATTTTTGTTATAACAGTATTGCTAACAGTATATAACTGTCTATTTCTGCGTGTTTGAACTGAAAAGTTAAAATAGGAAGTAATCTGTAGTAAGAAAAGTTCAAGAAGTTCCGTTTTGTGGTACAAAGAAGTAATGTCATTGGCGTCGGAAAACTTTGACGCTGGCCTAGGGTCACTGGACTCTGATGACTTTATTTCGACAAGGTGCCAAGCAGGGGCAGCAGAAAAATGGCGGCAGGAGTGGCGAGGGAGGCGGGGGAGGAGGCGTTGTTGACGTTGGGTGTCACGAGACGGCTCTCGCGCTGGCGACCGCGTGACGGCAAGTTCGCGACCCCGCCTAGCCCCGCCCCCGCCCCCCCCCCCCGCACCTGGCTCTACCCTAAGGCTTCAGGCTAAGCTTCTCGCCTCGTGCTGCTTCAGCTGTGGATGCATTTTCTAATCTATAATATTGTTGTCACTCGTACAAAACATTCTTGTAAAGAATATTTGCGTCCAAGGGTCTTCTGCAGAAGCTCTCACCAAACTGATTCAATTTCTTATAAATCTGCATTACGCTTTAAAAAATATTTTAATTAAACAATAAGTGTTGGAAAGTTATTTGAGTGAATTATAAGACTTTTTTATTCTATTATATCTTTTCAGTACATCGAGTCATGCAATGGATATTTCAGCACTTAAAGTTTAAGCGTGCTGAAATATCTAAGATTGCATATGTATCCAAAGTATCTGTGAGAAAATATTCTGCTGAATGTCTTTAGAAATGTCTTAAGACATACTTCTCTCCCATATATCTCATAGAATTGTTTGTGTTCTATGACAAAATAAATCGTAACTTATAAAAAGAAATGTAAACGGGAAAAATATGGTTCTCTAATTATTTTTATTTAGTTATGAGAAAATAATATTGTTTTAAACAAGGCTCATTTTATTAAATGTTTGAAAATTCTGATAATGTTTTTCAAATAAAGGCAAATTAAAATAACTATTTAATTTGGGATATTTTTTCAAATACAAATATAAATTCAAAAATTAATTTATAACTCTTTATATTTTATCGGGTTTGTAATAAACATAGATGAAGTCTACGAAAAGACAATCTAAATTTGCGTTGATATATTTATTATTCAATTGCAATTCTTGTAAACGGTATATGTTCTCTTAGATAGGATATTCCGGGTGAGATACGTAGGTGGTTCATGGTGAAGGTGGTCTCTCGTTTATAGATAATGCCAACTTATTTCCATTAGAATATATTTATTTTACAGATCATCTTCCTGTGATATTTCAGTAGCCCTTGGAGCAAATCATCCATGCCGGCATGAATGAATTTAGTTCTAGAGTTTTTCTATCCCTCTTCCTATTGCATGTTATTGATTTCAATATTAATGATGAATCAAGGAATAACTGGGTTGTTTTTATTTATTTTGCTAATATTACTTGTAAAACTCAATCTCTTAATAATTACTACAAATTTGCAAATTCCTAAGTATCATTATTTGCCTTATTGTATGATTGCCATTAAAAACTACAACCCTCGAGAGTTTCATGGGAATTTTAAGGTACATTCTATGGATAATAATAAAATTAAATCTCTTACGTTAGGGTACATTTATTTTATAAGAGACAGTACTCGAATTTCCAGAAATATCTAGATTGAAGCAAAGCAATGTTTAAACACACTCTCTTATAGAATATTACTTACTTCATGTTTGAAAAACATATCAAGATATAAAATGAAATATTGATCTGATTAAAATAATATGCAAACCGTGCTTTCGTTTCATGAACAAGAATAATTCTTATTTTTCAGTTAGTATAATTTCATCGACATAGAATTCGTGGATGTGGAAATTTAACTTAGCATGACTGAACAAATAAAAAATTATGTGAGATCGGAAGGTTCCAGACATCAAGAAATGTAGTGCAAATATTTAGACATGAATGTACACTTTCTTCGAAGGAGCAGACACATTAACATTTTACAACTTAGCTACGTTATTGATCGGAATGACTTCGATTTCTAACAGGGAACCTTGAGAAACGATAAACTGACATTAGCAGATTTGTATCATGGCAGTTCGTAACAATATTGAATAATAGAAAAATGAGTTTTACTGCCACTGTTATTCATTCTCTTCAGAAATTAGGTTTCATTCGACTATACAAGCTTCCTCTACTCTTATCAAAGGGGACCATGAATACCAGTATTTATTACTATTCTATTCTATTTTAATTTCATCACTGACTCTATTTTGTTTCAATTGTAGATGTAGGCTTACTGACAAACGAAAAAATATATGTCAATATGCACTGCCTCATAATTATGGACCAACTGAAAACCTTGGAGGATACCTTAAGTTCCTGGATTCATGGAAATATTTATTATCCGTAGATGATAGTTGTAAATGTAGTTTTTCTCTTATTATTTTTCAAAGAATATTACAAAAAATATTCCCATTTTCCTCGAAAAAGGCTCTGCCAGTCTAACGATCCTTTTCCTGTATTAATCACAAAACTAACATAATATAATTTATAAGATAATGTCGCTTATTTTATAGACATTGGACGAACAAGCTATTTTTGATGTGTTGTAAATAGTAACGAAGGTTAGGCTATGAAACCCTGTACGCGAGTGCTTCGATTGAAAGAAAAGACTTCTGATTGATCCGGTAGATTATGAATGGGAAGCAAAAGTGAGAAGGTATTGCGCTGTAGCAAAAACTTTAAAATAGAAATGATGTAAAATATTTTTGTTAATTTGTATTTTAGTGTTACTTTGGAACACTAATGTCGTAATTGCAGGTGACTTAGCAAACACTTGGAATTACAAAAATATACATTAATGTTTACGTTAGGTTTAAGCAGTACAATTGTTATGTCATTTTGAAGGGAATTCACGTCTTCTGCAACATATTCTGCTTCCTGAATTGAAAATACATCAGATCTATGAATCATCTGCACCATCACCTCAAACAGTTTTGTGCACATGATATGTGTATACCGAATGTAACGAAAAGAACGAATGGTAAACAGACCTCCGCTGGAATGTGCTCCACTGTGTTCTACCTGTTGGGCTCGACCTGAGTGGGTCAAAGCTACAAACGATCGCCACAATCTAACGGTGGCAATAAAGGCCTGCTCCCGGGCGGCGTGCGGGGGCGGCACGCGTTCCTCTTCCTTCGTTTTCTATCCCCACACATGCGACGCCCGCCGACCCGATCCCTGCGGACTTTACGAAGCGAACAAGATTGAGGGCATCGTCAAGGCCATGCATTCAGATGCAGTTGTGATGTGACTCCCATGCACTGGCCGAGGGGAGTGGTCGACATGTCACAATCACGAACAGCCCCCAAACATCGTCACCAGCCGCAGTAACCCACGGTTGAATATGCAGCAGCCTGGTAGAGGAGGCATGACGCCGTCGTATGTGGATGTTTGCCCGGTGGCGTTATGCTTGACAGCTGAAGGCCCATGTGCGCGACAGCCCCAGAGGAGGGAAAAGGAAGTCATCCGCAAGGCGTGGGCGTGACAGCGCCGAGGGGCCCGAGACGTCACCTTCACGTGCGCCATCGCACGCACACACGCACGCCTTGCGCCTTCGGCAAGCCAACGCAGCCGCTACGTGCGGGCGGGCGGGCGGCGAGCCGCGCGCCATCGACCGCGCGGGAGCGGGCGGAGCGAAGGTGTCCGTGAGAGAGCCGGAGCGAACCGGCCGCGGCCGCTCGCCTGCCGGACGGTCGGCAGCGACGGCGCGCTCGCGACTCACCTGGCGTCTCGGCGGCGCTGGGCGACGCAGCGGGCGCGGCGTCCGCGACCTCCCCCGGCGGCTCGGCTGAGGTGCGCTCGCTGCGACGTCAGCAGCGGCGGTGGCGGTGGCGGCTGCTGCGTCCCTAGCACGCGCGCGCGACAGCGCTCCGGCAGCCGCGGACCAACATGGCAGCGGCGGCGACGGCGCTGCCATCGGGCGGCGGCGCCGGGAGTCGCCCGGCCGCCCGGCTGCCCCCGCGCCCAGCTACGCGCCCCCGGCAATCAATAGCGGGCTCCAGGCACCGCCGCCACCGTCGCCACCGCAGTCCCCGTTCGCCGCAGCGACCTGCCGCCGCCGCCGGTCGCCGCTCGCCGCGCGCGCCCCGCCGCGCCCCGCCGCGCCCCGCCCCCTGCCCGCCCCGCCCCGGCCCGCCCCGCATCATCACGCGCCGCGCGGTGCCCTTCCGCAGGTGGCGGCGGGAGGCTCGAGGCGGGATGGGGCGGCTGGGAGGCGCATTGGCCGCGTGCCCAAAAGCGCCTGCCCCGCTGCCGCACTGGGCCGCCCGCGCCGCGCCCGCCCCGCCGCACCCCGTGCGTCTCCGCCGGCCCTCGCGCCTCGTTGCGCCTCCTGTTAGGCAAGGCGCTTGCGGCGACAGCATGCGGCGCTCGTTTTCTCTATCTCCCTCTTGCCCCTCTTTCTCTTCTTCCGCACTGTCACGTCAGCCTCGGCTTTTTGTTCATTACACCTCGGGTGACGGGTTGCAATTAAACAGTACGTATATACTTCTATAAGTACTGTTTCAAGTCACACCTTGAGTGTCAGGATCAAGCAATAATTGAAATTATTGAAGCATTTCACTTTTCTTCTTGTTCTTTTCCGAGAAATAACTCAACGATAAAAATAGGAAAAATAGGCACTTGACTGTTCCGTGATTGCATGACTTACGTTTGCCGTTCGGCGCACAAGATGGGTTTTATCAACGAGAGGTTCTGAAACTGCACACAAAACAATAAAGCAAAAATACAATAATTCGTTACTTAATGATATGAACTATGATACTTTTACCCTCGCAAATCATGTGATATATATCAAAACATTTTTCGAGAACATATTAGTTTGAACATTTTATTCGGAGTACTTTGCAAATATTTGTTGTCCGAAGTACGGTAATCACAAATCTGTTTAAAATACTTCCGGAATATTTCATGCAAAATGTTTTCCCTGAGGTTGCAATTGAATCTAATTGTCTTGGTACTCAATCTAGTCCAACATTACTAGTTCAATATTATAAGTCATTTCGACTGATTTTTGAAAGGAATCTCGACCAATAACTAGTAACGCACTTTCTCATATTATTTGTAACGATTACGTAATATTACAGTACAACAATCGCCTCAGAATGACGAACCTTTTACTTCATAGATGTTGTCCTTTCCTCTGTCCACCTCTTGCGCACCATTCTGTCGCCTTTCATTCATTTTTTGAGGAACGGGACTAGCAACATATCTACCTTATCTGCACTTCTTGAACCAGACCTCCTTTTCTAAATTCTTTGGGCCAGATGGACATTCACAGGCAGAGCTGAGAGTAACATATCCACATAATGCAATTATACGTATTCCTCTGATCTGAGCGAGGGCATATCAGCATGCATTTCATGCTTTGATGTAATGTTTTTATCCTCGGGCATTTGCCTTGTAGTAAGAATTAGTGCTAGAATTGCATTTCCAAGCGCTTCGGCAGCTGGTTACAAAAGCCGACTCTATGTCGTGAGACGTGCAAAGCACGGTTTCTGCGAACTCGAGCCCACGTTTTGCCCCGCGCTAGCATCCTGGATTTCGGCGAATACGCCCGTGGTCTCAACCACCTGAGGCGATCAGCGCTGGCCGATAATTCGGATTCATTTCGAATTCGCTTACTTGATGCCCCACTTCGCTTGCTCAAGCGCATCCGCGCGCGTGTAAGGTTTAAAAGTTCTTGAAGTTCTGTTTAAGGCAGTTAAGATAATTGCACTACTACGCATGTCATCTTTAAAGTTTATTTTTATAGTGTAGTTGTGGATAAAGTACATAAATTAGTGGATGATCTTGGCTGTCCGGGTGACGCCGCGTCGAATGCCGACGTTTCGACCATCTTGTCGTTAGCAGCCCTGAGTAATGTCGAATGCATTCCAGCCCTGAGGAAGACCACGACAAGATGGTCGAAACGTCGGCAACACAGCCTTCGACGCGGCGTCACCCGGACAGCCAAGATCATCCACATGACTCCGGCCGCGGAAGCCTACGACTTTACATAAATTAGTATTAATCTCGTAACTGGTGTAACGAGTGATAAGCTCGTAGGG
Source organism: Acheta domesticus (assembly GCA_031308135.1). Taxonomy (NCBI): domain Eukaryota; kingdom Metazoa; phylum Arthropoda; class Insecta; order Orthoptera; family Gryllidae; genus Acheta; species Acheta domesticus. Next base: position 33,659,832 of record JAHLJT010002406.1, read on the forward strand.
TGTCATCGTACCGGAGCACTCTGTAATCTGTGCCGGGTGTGTAACATGGCGATTTCAGAGCATTTGTCCTAGAGTCCGTTTCTTGAGGTTACGTTCGCAAAACTTATTCCACTGTACTAACAATCTCTCAGTGCTGAACTTACTGTTCTGCGTGCTTGTGTGCGCGCACACTAGTCCACTATCTACCGCACGCCTGCCTGTCTCTGTGCGTGCAAACGGAAATACTGCGCGCTTCGCCATTAGCGTTAAGACTTCGTCCACAAAACCATATTTGTAAAATGTTATGTGTGTTGTGAATAAATGCGTTTTCGTCGTAACCACGTCTACGTATTACCTATGTGTTGTACAAAGGATTCCATAAACTACGTTCCATTATAATCTACCCTTCTGATCTGTCTTAGGGTTTCAGCTAGTGAAGAATTCTACTTTTTATTTCAGTGCACGTTCTATTGTCCATTGTACTAGGCTGAACACTATATCTTTTGCGTACTACTATGCTTTGTAAACACAGGGAAACACTCCAAAAGGTTCTGTCCACCATTCTCAAAGAGTTGGTTGATCTGATTTATGTGTCTATGTGTGTGCAAATTTCATCTTTGAGCATCTTATGTGAAATCGGGTAGAATGCTTGAGTTTATAAATTCTCTGTGGATTTACAAGTAAAATCATTCTCAAGAATGAAACAAATGGTCAATTTTCTCCAAGAACTTGCTATTCACTTCTGATCTTTTCTTGTCCACTCAAGAATGAAAATGTCTGCCCTCAATATAAATAATTCTTAACATCTTCCATCTATTTTCCAATAATTTTAATATCTTCGGCGCTGTTTGTGATTAACTTATCTTTAATATGTATAAGACCCACATAGACTTAGAGCCGTCCCATATAGACACATTCTTTCTAATTCTTTGAAAACAGGACTAGAATACGCAAACCTCATTTGAGAGGTATCTGACTTTAAAGTTAATGCCACACTTTTGCCACACAATTACATTCTCATTCCAGCCCCGAAATACTTCCTCTTGAAAGGCAATAACTAGATTAGGTGATGGGCTTCTCCTGCATGACGCCCTCTTCCAATGTAAAAATTCTTTCAACACAAGTTTGATTCTTTCTCCTCAAACTCATTGAATAAAAATGTCTGCCCTCAATAGAAATAATTCTCGATATCCTGAATAAAGTTTCCAATAATTTTAACATCTTCCGGCGCTGTTTGTCATTAACGTCCCGTTAAGAAAGATAAGAACCACACACTTGTTTCTATCGTTTATACAACATCGTGAAAACTCTGTTATCTGGGGTTCGATTATCAAAAGTTCATCAAATTTGAAAATCAATTTTGAAAATATTATGTAAAAACGAATAAATTAGAAAAGGAACCCTAAATTAAACTAGTGGTGCTGAACAGCACATGCTTTCTCACATTATTAGAAACATTTGCAATTTTCAAAAATTCGAAGTTCACAAAAATGGTACCTCCGTAATTTTTATGAGTACTTTCTTCTATTTGAGAAAAACTAAGAAAAAACATGGAGCCGTTTTTCGGTTGTTTTTTGTGAAGTTTCATCTCTTTTCGTCTTTCTCTGTGAACAATGCTAGCGGCTAAACAGAAAGAAAAATTTTCTCCAAATTCCTGCCAGTGTTGCTCCTTGAATTTGAAATTATATTTTAATTTTTGGGGATACTTTATATGAAACCTCAAGAATCTTTTCAAAATTTTCTCAAAATACGAACTTCAAATTTTTGGATTAAATTTTTTTGTCGGATACTGAAAATTACACCTTTAAAAATGGTGCGAGTCCGATTTTCAAAAAAATTCTCTGAATTTTCAAAAATTACAAAAGTTGAACATTTTTTGGCTTCTTTTTATAATTTCAATATTGCAGATTTTTCTTCTGAATGAAATTTGTTCTTCAAAATTAAATATTTAAATGACGTCATGTAGAATGTTTTGAAAATATGAGTAGTAAGCGTAATAGTTTGCATAATTTTGTGTGAATTTTAAAAACAATTTTCTCAAAAAATGGCTCAAAATGTTTTTAATAATTTTAATAGGATCGTGTTATTCCCGCTTATTAAAATGGCGCAAGTATGGTATGCATTGAACTCTCTGAAATTTCAAAATGTTTAAATATACAAATAATGCGAGATAGTATATGCTGTTGTAGCATCACTACTTTTATTTTGCACCATGTTAGATAACATTTTATTTTGTTTATAATGCAGATAATATGTGGGAATAACAAAATAAATCATAAGCTCGTACAATTTTCACTCTCGATATTGTGGGAAGAATTCCATTTAAATGTGGCGAAAGAAAGTGAAATACAATACATGGTAGTGATACCGGTATGACATTAAGAGTATCGGATAGTTTACGCCAGTTTACATTAACATTATTTCCTTTATCGAGAGAGGTTTATTTTACTAACACACTGTAATAATTGTTTATGATTTATATTTTCATGTGGCGAACTAAGCGATTTTCTATTTCTTTTTGTTATTAAACATAGGCTCATTATGTATTCATTCTTTCGGATTTCAAACCAAGTTTTCGTGTAATCAATACTGATTGGTGGAATTGAATTAGCGAATTATTTGTAACTCTCTTCTCTTCCGCCCGTAGAATCGCTCGCCGACCTCACTGCGGTCAAAGTGAACGAAGCAATGCGGTGGGCGAACAGGTATGACATTCTTCATTTGGGTCAGTCATTGATTTGCGGTGGCCACTGCTTTTACAAACCATTTCAGTAGTATAAAATGTGAAGCAATAAGAGAAAATGCTTTATTTTCAATTCTGTTGCGGATTTTAGAAACCGTGTTATGAGTTAACCCTACTGGATAATCAAATTAACACGAATTCCAAACTGTCAATCTACCTTTCTCTTTAAATGACTAGTAAATTATTCCATAATACGTCCAAAATAATTATAATTGTAACAATATTAATTTTATTAAGCAAGAGAGAGAGAGGAAGAGAAGGAGACATTATGACATTCTCTCTCACCCGCACGCGCACACACACACACACACACACACACACACACACACACACACACACATGGATGTTCAATGAAGTATCACATTGCTTCATTACAACAACTACAGCGTCGAGGGAATTTCTGCCATTCCGACATAATCTTGAGGGATGACGAAAAACGCGGTAACTATCTTTTCGTTTCATTGCCTTTGTGGCATTCGCTTCTTCAATGCTCTTTGTGTTGGTTAACATTTGTTTGCTGAGGTTATTGATACGACAAAGATTTTTTTCGTTTATCTGGGTTTGGGAGTATTTCAAATGTTGATTTTTTTATTACTTGTATATTTTGAATTTTTTTGGTTTGTCATTTATAAAATATACATTTTTTCTGATAGTAGGGCCCTACGTGTCCGTTTCAAGTGCATTTTTGGTGTTTTATGAAAGTACTTTCGATCGACGAATTCTTGTAAATTGATTTATTTGTGCATTAAATATCTCCATAAAATATTTTATTTTTTACTGATACGTTATAGCTTTCTATTGCCTTCGATACGGAGCTGCATAACTTACCTGAATCGAAAGGATCGTGGTTACGAGGGAATTATAAAAAGAGCTGATTGATGCTAAATATCTCTTATGGAGGGAATTAAAGGAGGTAAAGATGAAAAGACAAAGCGGAAGACAAACTCGGCCGGAAGGTTAGCTACTCGGCTCCGCTATCGTTCCGCCTCGCAGATAACTTTCCTGCCTCGTCCTTAAAGACTAATTTAGAGGACTTGTTACATAAATAACTATATTTTTAAATTACGGTTCGTTGTGAAGTTCCCTACAATGTAGATTGACCACTATATTTGCATTTTCTGGAATGTTTTAAGAGGAGCTTAATTTCATTTCAATATGTTCGTGTACGTTGGGATCATACTCAAAGTGTATAATAGTCTCGGTGTGTCCGTTCCGCATTCCGAAACATCCTGCAACGCATTGGCACGCGTGTTGCCTGTAGCGAGTCGTATGCCGAGGGAAGGCTGGCACCCGGCGCTCGACTACTGGCGAATATCCTGGCGAGTATGGCGTGCTGGAGTGCAATGCTCATTTCCCTTTACTTTTGATAGCAGTTACTTCTGGCGAGTTCTGGAACGCAGCTTGACGCTACGTACATGAAGATACTTTCCCAAGAAATAGTATCAATGTCATAATATACTTGAATATTCAGATTTTTTGTTGATAATTTGTTCATTACGGTTATCTTTTTAATTTGTTTGAAATTTCTGAAATTTGTCGTAGTTTATTAATTTTTTGTTTGCGTATGAGCAAGATAATTTTCTTTTAATTTTATAAATTCATTTCCCAATAAATTTGAAATCAGAACATAAAAATCAAAAACATTTCTTTAGCATAACAAATTTTCATCGAAGTTTTATGTTCCTTTTTGTTCTGTAAAGGATTGTCGAATATAAAATATTTGTATTTACTTTAAAAATGGGATCAAAGGAAATAATTTTGGAGAGACGTAGTTTAAAAACTTGTACGGTAGCTTGTTAAAAAAGGACTTATCCAAATGCAAGAACCGTGTACTTCAGTTATTAGAAAATGGATATAAACGACATCTCTATAAATGTCGTCCAAATTGTGCAATCGCTGTAACGTTGTTGTTGTGGTGGTCAATTTGGGTTAATGTGTAGCTGGGCGTAGGGGAGCGGCGTGTTGTCGTGATGTTGAGGTCATATCCAGGAACTGCGTCGCGTCGCAACAGTCGGGCGACGCCCGTGCTGTGCGTCCCCGAGACCCAGGCGGCCCCGCCCACCCTGCCCCGACGCACCCGCTCCACGCGCCCCGCCCAACCCCCGCCAGCGACGCACAAGGCCGATGCACCCGCCGCTCAGCAAAAACCCTCTCAAGCAACACCTCATCCCACATCATTGCAGGATGTAGATTATACGATGGACAACTCCGTTTCACGCCCAGAAGCTACAAGATAGCTCTGATGATGCTCGCTATGCGATCGAAATGATCTTGAGTTTAAATAGATATTTGATACCGGGCATCTTTTATCTATTTATTATTAGAAGGTATTTATCTCACCAACGTTCCGATTAAAAATAATGTTAATAGAAAGAGGTGAACTTGTGTTCGATTTTATAGTAACTTGATTCGTAGTCTCTGCCCCAGTATTATAAAAAAAGCAAATTTGATGTCGAACAGTGTTCCAATTTCAACGCACTCTGTAGTCAGTACGAAGGAAGTGTGGAGTGAGTTAAAGAAGCACAATTGCATTGGAAATGTCTATAGTACGTACGCTTTCAAGAGTTTCGACATAAGACACTGGGCTTTACATTTTCCGCAAAGCTGATGGAATATATGAAAAGGAGGTTAACCAATATTTGTTTAAATGAAAAATTGGATTTTTAAATTAAAATCATACGTACATTATTGAGGCACTTTTTGCTTACATAATTTATTACATAGAAATATATACACACACTATTATTCAGAATGTTTATTTATTTATTTATTTGTCAAAAAACCAGTAAAAAACTGTATATGACGTGTGGGGAAAGAAATTTATCTGCGCACATTTTCTTGAGGGCCAGAATTTTATTAAAAAAAATTGTTGTACAAGAATTATTAAATATATTTTTATTGTAAATTTACATTATAACTGGTGGTAATTAACATATACTTACGTAAATAATTCACAGAATCATATGGGTGGTATTCTCTGTCACTTACGTTTTACTTTTAATATTTTAGAATGTAGATGGAGAAAGTAATGTAATGCTGCAGCTAAAGAAATCGACGCAAAATTCGCTTTGCGGACGAGTAATACACAAAAAGTAGATTTTTCTTGCTCCTATAAGCAGTAAAATACTTTTTCGGAAACACAGTGCACTCAGAATCCCGTTATATACGCGTTTTGTAGGTTTCTGATACCAAAAAGGTGGTTTTCGGCAATCTGTCCGTCGTCTGTAAACCACAGTAGTGATTAAACAGTAAATAAAATTTTCACGAAAACATGTTCCCGGGTCAATCAAGCTGTTGTCGCAGATTATTTTAATTTGGAGATTAATTTTTCTGAAGTCACAAAATTTTCAAAATTTTATGAAAAAAGGCACAAAATTTGTTCTTAAATACTTTTTCTTGAATAGAGAAAAGTACGCTGATGAAAATGGAGTACGTTAGATTTTCATTAAAACATTTTCATTTTCGAAAGTTGCAAAAAATTAATGTTTTTTCCTGTACTCACCACCAACTACATTATTGAAGATTGAATTTTTCTTATTAAAAGCAGTTTTTCAAAAATGAATATTTAAATGATGTCGTGAACACTTTTCTGAAAATATGAGTAATTTTGTCGTAATTTTAGCAAAATTGCAACAATTAAAAAAATACGTGAGCAAGATTTTCCCGAAAACGACTTCAAACTTTTCTTAATTTTTTCTTCAAGTTGAGAATACATGTCTTAATATGTTATATGTCCTATTTTCATTAAAGCCGCTGAAAGTTTGAAAAAATACAATATACATAAGTTCGTAAATTTACAATTTTTTCGAATGATTTTTACCCGTTCAATACTACATTAGAGATTTTTTCTTAATACAGTTTATTCTTCGATTCATCTTTAAGTAATTTTATTTACCCTTTTGGGAAAATATTCGTAGTTTTTATATGAAGACAAATTTCAAATGTGTTTCGAACCTGTCTTCAATGTTGAAGTTAGATATTTATTTTTTAATGTTATTAAATGCTAAATATTAGATATTTAAATCATTTTATGTACACATTCACAACATTCGTAGTTTTTCCGTAAATTTGAATTACTCTGTTTTCGCATTTTTCGAATAATGGTTAAAGTGTTAAGATACAAGGTGCAATATAATAATAAATAAATAAATAAATAAATAAATGTCTTTATTTGTGGCGAGGCTCAGGCCATTTAGCCTGCTCTTCCGCCTAACCACTTTCAAAATTGTATTACATTAGTTCTCACTAGAAAGAGGTCATTCAATGAAAAATACGTACGCAATTTGAGTAAAAGTTTCTCACATAGAAGACAGGAATTAAAGCAAGGGAGGAAAGAGTTGGTGGAGGAGGAATGCTGTCACAGCATTTGTATGTTTAAAGTTATCAATTTCGAGTTAGAAATGTAATTTAAGAATTGATCCCAATATATAAAGTTAAACACTACAAGATTTTACTCAAAATTTAGAGAAATTATCTTTCTGTGACTAGGCAAGTTACATATTGAAATGGATTTGATAGAGATTGTTTAAATCGGTTAAGTATTAATATGTACTTCTAATTGTTTCAAAGAGGTTTAGTAGAACCTATGATTGCGTACGTATTTCTGAAATACTCCTAAATGAAAACTAGAAACGGAGGGAGTCTCGTGAGCATACAAGCGAAAACACACCAGGTTAAAAGTTCAGGTCTTAAGAGAAACGGAGAACATTGAAAGATAATGGTAAAATGATTTTACGTGTATTTAATAATAGTAATAATAAGAAAATTGGCAATAATAAAATAATGTATTATCAATCTATTTAGTAAAAAATATAATTAAAAACGTGGAAAGATCAATTTAGTTAGGGAAAATGTTTACAATATAGAGATATTTCTCAACCTAGAAAATTGGAAATTTTAATAATGCAGGAAAATGTTAACCATTTAGAATATTCCCAAGACCTGAAAAACCGACCCTACATATCTCACCCGCAAGCCAACGATTTACGCTACATTTATTCCTGGGACTGCAAACAAAGGGACAGTCCCGGCATGCGCCTTAAGCGATTGAGTAAACCCAGGTTAAACCTCAATCAGGATGATGGCTTAAGGCCAAGACACAATACACTGCTAAGGACACAATACAAATAAGTAAACAATTTCGGTGGCACACAAAATACAAAGGAGAAACGTAAATAGTTGATTTGAATAAATGTCTTAACAAATGGTTGAAGGTTGCAAGAGATGATGAACTGAAACAGAAAGATTGCAAATTAGTGAACCACATCTAGACAGATTCAAAAGCATACAAATACCTTGAGTACATACACATTAGAGCAATACTCATGCATAATCACGCACTCAATAATCAAGTGTGTACTGAAATAAATGGATATATACTAAATGTAATTAAGGATAAACGTACACATGTGTGAACTGAACTAAATATAACTAAGGATAAATGCAAAAGGGAAATAAGAAGAGGAACAGGATTTTTGTGTGCTACGGAGATTAGTTAACTTTTAAATTTAAAAACTAGAATATAGTGATAAATTAGAGGAAAGAGAGAGTAAAGTAATCTAGGTTGAAATTTAAAAGTAAGAGAGAAAGGAAACTAAAACACTTGGATTTTAGTGATCCGAAGAGGGAGGGAAAGAGAGAGACATGTAAAAGAAAGAGAGGGAAGTATTTATTGGAAAAATGGAGTAGAACTTTGTACGATAAGTAAGATAAGTATGAGATTTGTCACAGCGCTGAAGCAATGTGGCGTCCACCTAGTCCTGAGTTTTAGTAAACGAGCAGAGGCAATTTAGTTAAGTATTATTTTCATGAATCCAGTTTGTGACTTCTTTTCTAAACCTTTGAAATGTACTGCTATTTTTTGTAGTAGTGGGAAGGCTGTTCCAAGCACGGATGGCAGTGACAGTGAAAGATTTGCTAAAAGTAGTGGTATTGTGATGCGGAATACAAATAAGGCGTGATGCTCGGGCACGATGTAGCTTCATAAATTGAAATCGTTTTGATAGGGTGCCATGATGAGTGCTGTTGAAAATCTTATAGAGGAGGAGAAGGCAGTGAAGTAAACGCCTTTTATCAACGGTAAGAATTTTAGATTGAGCATAGAAAGTTGAAATATGGTCGTATTTTCTAAGATCAAAAGTAAAACGAATACATGCATTTTGAGCTACTTGTATCTTACGTTGCTGTTTTAAATTTATGTCGGTCAGCAGGAATCGCAGTAATCAAAGTGAGGCATAAGGAGGGATTGTACAAGAGTCTGGCGAGTTTTTGTAGGCAAAAGAGAGCGCATGCGTTTTAAAACATGCAGGGACGCAAAAAACTTTTTGACATATTTTATCAATTTGAAAATTCCAGGTTAGAGAATTATCCATATGCACATCTAAATTTCTCACGTCGCTACACCACGGTAGAGGAGGTCCATTTATGCAAATGTCAGGAAGAGCGGAGATTGATAACTTTTTTAGGGAGTTTCTGGAGCCGATTACAAGACACTGAGATTTATTGGGGTTTAGCTGTAGCCCTATTGATGATGACCAAGCGGAGAGTGACTGCAGGTCTTCATTGATTTTTTGAGCAAGTTCGAGGACGCAAGAAGAGGGTCCGCTAATATACAATTGGAGATCATCAGCATACATGTGATGACAGCAATTTTTTATTGATTTGCCTATATCATTAACATAAATTAGGAAAGCTAAGGGTCCTAACACTGAGCCCTATGCGACGCCGCGTTCTAATGGCAAGATACAAGACACACTGTCACCGCACACAACTTTTTGTTGCCGTTCAGGTAGATAGCTGGAGAACCATTTGAATGTGGGTGTGGCACATCCAATGCTTTTTAACTTTGCTAACAAAATATCGTGATCTTCAGAATCGAAAGCCTTGCTAAAATCGAGATGGACGAGAATTTGCGATTTTACCGTTATCCATTTCCTCTCTGGCATCTTCAATCACACTAAGAAGCGCAGTTCCTGTGCTTTTGCCGGGTCTAAAACCTGACTGGTCTTTATTTAAAATACTGAAATTTTGAAGGTGATGTTCGATCCGTTTCCTGACAATCTTTTCAAGAACTTTTGATATTGTTGGCAAGGAACTGATGGGACGGAAATCAACAGGCGTCATGGGATTTGCGCTTTTAGGGAGAGGATGGACAAGTGCTGTCTTCCAGGCCGAAGGAAACTCGCCGATCATTAACGAGAAATTAATTACGTCTACTGTTGCCGGGAGTGCTACTTCAGTTCCAAGCTTTAGCAACTTTGAATTGATTTCGTCGGAGCCGAATGCGTTTGATTTTAAAATCAAAATGATTTTAGCGACTTCTGTGGGTGTTACTGATGCAAAGTAGAAAGTGTCTTTAAAACTAATCTCTGTGCTTCGCAGCATGGATGAAGTTCGAGATTTTTGGAGTGGATTAATCGGCTGCGCAAGCTTAACAAACAAATGATTTAGCGAATCGAGAGACACATTGATCTCTGTTGAATTTCGAACATTTCCAACACCTATAGTGCGCAAATTTTTCCAGAGTAATCTAGAATTCTGGTTATTTTGAAAAATAGAATGATAATATTTAATCTTGGCATTTCTCAACATTTGGGTGACACGATTTCTAAGTTTTTTGTATTTAACATGGTCGTCGTTTCTTGTTTTTCGAAAAACTTTGTACGCAATGTCCCTTTCATGCATAAGTTGACGAATTTCACCGGATAACCACGGAGCTGCGGGACGTGTCACGCGTGATGTCTTTAGTGGTATATGTCTATTTACAAGTCCATTAAACATTTCCGTAAATACTGCTACTTTGCCATTGAGCGAGGTTTCATTTTGTACAAGATTCCAAGGGACCGAGAATCCATCAGAAAGGAAGGAAATTGCATCGAAGTTCTTGTAATCTCGATATTTTATCATTTTCGGTGTGTATTTGGGACACTTTAAAATTATATGATGCGTAGATAAGATCATGTTTCGATATTCCTGGAACGGAAAATTGTCCATGAGAACGCGTTCTTTCTGGATTTGACACTATGATATGATCTATCCACGTTTCGGTATCTCTTGTGATATGTGAAGAATCGTTAGGTTCATGTTTCGAAAAAAGCGAGCAAACCTGTCGGATGAAGCAGATTTTTTCAATTACAATTGAAATCACCCATTATAAGAAGATCCTCATATTTAGTGACACATGAAGCGAGTAAGTCGTCAAGTTCGTCAGTGTTGCCAGATTTGGGAGGAGAATACACTACCGCCAAGAGACACTTCTTTCCTGCAAGATTAACTTCAGCAATTAAATATTCGGTGAAGTGGTCTTTATGTTTTGATGAAGAGAAAATAACTTTGCAATTTATGTCGTCACGTAAATACATACCGACACCACCGCCGTGTGCAGCAACGCTGGATTTTCTATCGGATCTCCAAAGTCTGTATCCGGGAATTTTGACGGTTTGAGAATTTAAAGATATTTTGAGCCATGTTTCGCTAACGAGGAGTGCGTGAAATTTATGTTTCGTTACAATTTCCTCAATTCGGAATGATGGCAAAGGAGAGACTGTGCATTTAAATGCGCCACGTAAAAACAGTTTTTAGAAATATTGGGCGTGCTGTTTACAGCGACCAAGGTTGGCAGGGAGGGGGAGTGGACACTTGCAGGTAGCGAAAGCTGTGGGGTGGGGAGGACGCTTTGCATTTGGGTACACCGGAAATTCCTAAACGGCCGCCAACTGCCAATGACTCAGAGGGGTGAAAGAGATGGCTTAACTAGAGATGTATAGAAATAAAGAAATGGTATAAGACAAAGAGAGAGAGAGAGAGAGAAAACGCTTTCAGAGAAAAGGAAAAAGGAGCACCCCGAGCCTAATGAAGAGAGTTAAGCTCGGCCATTGTTTGGACGCGGAAGCGTCCGGTACCTGAGTTTACCACAGTTTGCCCGTCTTTTGTCCAGACGTTCCGCATCTGAAACCGCGAGATCGCAGCGTGCAGCACGTCCAGACGCTGGCGGGTGAAGTCCTCGCGAATTGTGATTTTTTTGGCCTTTCAGCTGCCTCTTCGACTGGAAGACCTCTCGACGTTTCCTATAACTAACAAACTTAACTATAATTGGCCTGTTTTTTCAGCAAATTTGCGACCGACTCTATGGCTCCTATCAATGTCATTTAAGGACAAGTCTACACTTATCTTTTTGGCGACGTTGAGGACCATATCGTCAGTGTTTTCCCCTTCCTTTTCTTCCAGGCCAAAAATACGGAGGCAGTTTCTTCTGCTGTACATTTCAAGCTGGTCTATTTTGAGATCCAGCTCGGTTCTCAGCTTCCGAATCTCACAATCCCGGTCTTCAATTTTTTGCTGCAATGATAAAATAAGATTTTCATTGAAGGCCATTTATTCCTCAACTTCTTTGCTACTATATCTGTTTAAAGTGGAGGCGAGGGATTTCATGAAGATCTCCGAATGAAGAGTCCGTTCCAGGGCCGCATCAACCTCAGCCTTGATTTTGGCCTGGAGGTCGGAGTCGTCATTGCGGATGACCTTCGGGGGCATGATTAAGAGGAAAAAATTAAAGTGCGGGACAAACGGAAAATGAACTTCAGGGCAACTAGGGTACTTCCGTCAAATAAGTTAAGAATGTGATAAATAAGTAATAGCAAGTTGTTACCTAAGGACGAGAAGCAAAAAACAAGATTATAACGAGGTTAGGAATCTACTGAAACAAGCTTACTGATTAGAAAAGTAATAAATAGAATGAAAGAAATTGATAGAATAAAAAGAAATGAGTCAAATTTTGAAATTTATGAAATGTAATACACGAAAGAATACTTATCTGTCGTAAGTTGTTCTGCTTTCACCGACTGCTGCGGGCTCCGCTAACCGGGAAATATGCGGCCGACGACTACCTGCTTCTAAACTACCTGTAGATGAGCCCGGAGCGCTCCAAAAGACGTCTTCACAGCACGAAGGACATTAACAGACTGATGTAATATAATGGTCACTCAGATAGAAAACGGAACTTGCGTTATTTGTCTCGCGTATGTACGTGATCAGCGCAGCGTCCCCGGAAATCTGTGCCGGGAAACTAGTGTGACGTACTGGACATGAAAAGCACAGACAGATTCTGAATAGTATGTACAGTATATTTACAATAATAAATTACAAGATAATGTTACAAAATTGAAAACCTTAGGCAACCTTTCTATTCTCTAAGCCGCGAAACCCCGCGACCGTCCCTAGGCTTAGCCCAGTGCCTCTGCTCGAGAGCATGATAAGCTGCGCGAAGTGCGAGCTGTCGGACATAAAGTCCCCGTAACTAGAATGTTACATGGCCGGATGCCAAAACGTGCAAGGTTGCACGGAGATACCTCACGTCTTTCGACTCACTAGCGTATCCCGCGAGCGCATGTCGGCGCCGCAATAAATACCCCACGGCTCGTCCCCCACTCTAGCAGCGGCGGGCGTCATTCGGCTCGCAAGCCAGCCCTCAGCAGAGAGCAACCGTCATGAATGGACTCGCGCTCAGGCACGCCCTGTTGTCCAGGTTATTTTGAGGCTGGGATTTTCCTGCCCGGCGCGCGCCGGCGAGGCGCCGCCGCATTCCAACCCCCATCCCCCATCCCCCATCCGGCTTAAGACCGGGCTTTCCAGCGAAACGGCACGTGCGCCACCTCGCGACGCTACAATAGCGAGGAGATATCCATGCACACGGCCCTCACACTCACGTCTGCCATTGCAGTATCGCTAGAATGAACAGAAAGTATCAGTGTCCATTGCGCAATGCATAATTATTCGTTTTCTCGCCAACAAAGGTATGGAATTGAATGAAAGTTTGAATAGATCCAGAGCACAGTTTGGCCATGCTTCTCTGAGTAAACACGGAGTATTATATTGGGAGTATAGAAGTGTCGAAATGGCCGTGATACAGTGGAAAATGAATGCCATTAACGGCGTCCAGCGATCAGCGTTAATGAATTCAATATTCAAGCAGTGCGTGAGATTGTTGAAGGTGATCGCCGCATTGCTGTTGCCCGTAATGCATCAGAGGTTGGTGCAAGTGTTGGAAGTGTGCATACCGTTGCACCTGACAGCCACTCCCGGCGGCTGGCGGTGGATAGATCGGATGGCTATTGCCGATTCACGATGACATCCTGCATGTCGACACACGGTCCCATACACTAGCTCTGACTCGTGATAAATTCACAAAATTTCAATGGCTACTTCTGAAACACTCTACTGTTCGAGCTTGTTCTCTTGTGACTACCATATGTTTGGTTCACTAAAGGAGGCATTAAGTGTAGAAAGATTTAAAGACGACGCTGCGGTCAAAATGCGTAAGTACGTGCGTTTCTCTCTCTCTCTCTCTCTCTCTCTCTCTCTCTCTCTCTCTCTCTCTCTCCAAAGAATAGGTCTTTGGTTCCTGTCACGGAACGATGTTCATTACCCGTGCGTACAAGAGCCAGACGCGGACCCAGAAATTGGTGCATTCAAACCACATGACAATCTGACAGAAATGCGTGCCTAAATGATTGTACAGTGTTGTCTTGCCTTTCCTTGTTAACATTTGTTCCAGCGGCAATCTATGATTCATCAGTGTATACAATCTTCCATTTTTCATTTCTATTTTTTAAAATGTGATAAAAGTATCTTTGTTTCCATGTAATGATATCTTCTCATTCGATCAGCCGTGCCCGGAGGCCTCGGGTACTACATGCGAATACTTTTTTCTTTTAATAAAAAAAATTCTTTTAGTAAAAGATGAAAACTAGATTTCTTGAAATTGGGGAGATATTGTTAAGGTTCACTGTTGTAAAAATCCTTTTTAGTGTTGATGGAACATTCTTCGTATATAATGAATGCACTTCCTGCGGATTGCACTTTGCACGAAGTCGTCGTATTTTGCTCCCCTGGTACTGACACGAATGCATCGACTTTTCCCGTTTTCATTTGGAGCTGTAATTGTACCACTTGTATCTGGTCGTCTTGTTGGAAAAAACAACCTTTGAACTTGCCTCGATTGCTGCCGCTGTTTCGTCCACAATCTAGTTTTCCTGGATTCTTCTCTTTTATATTTTTATAAATATTAATGTATATTTGTTTTCCCCACTAAGGAGCACTTTACCACTGTTGCACTTTTCATTGGGCGGATCACACATTATAAATTAATTTTGCAAAGAAAACGAAATTCAGTTTTAAAAATTGTAAGTTAATCTAAAAACCAAAATGAAAACGAAAAGGAAACGAAATTTAACATAGCTTTGACGTGTGATTAAAACCATAAATTGCAAAACCAACTCAACAACGAAATACAAGCAAACGAACACAGGTAAACAACCGGAACGCGAACTTTCTGAGCACAGTATGATACGGCGACCGAAGCACATGGCACCGTGACTGTGGCTGATCAAGCAGCCGAACGTCTCCCTACCTACAAAAATTAATAAATTATGAAGATTTTCACACCGGTTTGTTGTAAAAATATAATGTATTCTAGGTATAATTTTACTATGAACAATTATGTTAATGAGGATTTAAAACAGTTTTGAAATCTTTAAAGGGGGGAGGGATGTTTATTTGCCAGAAAGCCCGTAAGGCCCTGTTCTTCATTCATAAACTCGGATGCGCCAAAGATAGCTAGGTCCAATTGAACCGCTTTGTGGAGGAGAATACTAGCGGCCTGCTGCTCTGATTGGTAGTTTTCCGTGTTTTCTCCGATC
>JAHLJT010002406.1:33675348-33704401 GCA_031308135.1 Acheta domesticus
GTGAACAATTGGAAAGGATTCAGCATAGGGCAGCTAAATTTACTTTCAGGGACAAGAAAATGGCAGGGTGGGATTCACTCAAAAAACAGGCCATCAGTAGCAAGACTCTGCGCCTTGTATAAAGCTTATAGTGGTCAACCAGCTTTGAAAGAAATTAATCGGCGGCTATGTATTCCTACATACATCAGTAGAGTGGATCACAGGCACAAAATAAATTTAAGACAGCAGAGAACGGATGTCGGGAAATTTTCTTTTACAAATCGAACGATTACGGAATGGAATAGATTGCCTGCAAAAACCTTTGAACCCTTTCCTCAAAGCGTTCAACAGTTTAGGAAATTAATTTAGGGTATTATTAAGTAAATGAGGGAGAATAGTGGGTTATATAGCGATGCATAAGTGTTATATTGTGAAGTGAGGTGTCGTGCAGTGTATAGCAGAGTGATAAAGAGGGAAATGTTTTCAGGTCTTAGTGAAGTGAAGTGCAGTGCAGTGAAGTGCAGTGCGATCCTGATAGTATAAACATTCAGTGCGGAGTTAGAGTATAGAAGTTTTTTTTTCTTTTCTTTTCTCTCTTAATGTAATTTAATGTTTAATGAATAAGTCAGTTTTTATATTATTATCATTATTTTACCATTATTATTATTACTATAATTAGTATATAATTTGCTAGTTATATTACCTTATTATTATTGTTATTATTCCATTACATCACGACTAAAGATGTTATGAGTCGGCTGAATATAAAATCTACTCCAGGTTGCAACCAGCTACCTAAGGAGTAGATCTAGGGACTATCGGTGCCTCTACAATACTTTGCGCAAAATGTGGGCTGTTCCAAATAAATTATTGTTATTATTATTATTATTATTATTATTGGTACTAGTGTTCTATGTTACTGATAGACTGTATTTTTATATCTTTGTAATTAGCTGCCACCGGATTACACCCATTTGCAGTTTAAATAAATCTATCTATCTAAAAATTGAGAACAATATTATTTGTATGGGTGTACGTCCAACATAGTCCGTGAAAACAAATTCATCTCAGAAAAAAATATGAGGTTAGATTAAAATAATTTGACAGTGAAAAGCTCATATAGACTTGCTCAAATAAAATACTGAAAAGTATCAGAAATGCTCGTGTTCATATCAGCACAACTATGAAAGAAAAGTGAGATAATTTGCATGGGGAGGCGAAGAGATGGAGCCGAAGAAATATATTCTCTTCCTAATTTATTTCAAAGTGGCAGTTCATTCAGTTTGGTCCCCTCCACGTCGTCTGACATTCTGATTTCTATTTCTTTACATAAATAATCTTCTGAAAGTCCTTTAATTGTCTATTGTTTCATCCACTCTGTTCTGGCAGCGTTTCAAATATGTCCTATTTTCCCTTTTCTGTGTTGGAGTTCATTCTCAAGTTCTTCCTGTCAAACGGTCTTGTTCATCCGGCGCTAATATCAAGGTGCTGAGATCGTCTTGATTCAGTTGCATCAATTAAATCAATACCCGTTAAAAATAATTTTTAATTTTTTGAATTGAGAGTCTACAAATCTTTTGACAAATTAATTCGTGTTAACTATATTAAAAACGCTGTCTTGGTCGTTATACTTAACCTTTTATAATAGTTTTCTATTGCCAAGGATACTAGCATAGATGTTTCGATATTGCAGTACAATGGAATATCAAATCTAATATGTGATACAAACCCATACCGACTTAAATATGACTCGCAATTGTCATTTTTAATTATCACCAAGAAAGAAAGAAATCATTACCACATATATCATATAATAACTAAGTAAATCAAGTATCAGTGGAAAATAATATTACCATAATCTTATTACAGGCAAAACTTATTGTTTGCAAACACCAATCACATGGAAATTGAACTGCATTTGGAAATGAACTGCTTGATGATTTCTATATGTATGTGTGTTCCAAAATTTACTACATTATAAACTTAAATATATTATTGATGAGGAACTAGTACCGAATTGACTTCCAGAAGTTGAGAAAGAAACTACGAGTTTTATGGTTAAGACGTATCCATTTCAAAGTAAAGTAAATTGTATAATGAGAATTGTCCAATATTTCTTGCTAGCTTATCGTGAGGAGTCCGGTGTGTATTCAAACGTTAAGAAATGTTTTGCACTATGCAGTCAAAAAAATAGTTTTGCCGGGCTCGTCCATTCTCGGCTATAGAAATTCACATTAAAAAGTATCGATAGAGTTATTAAAAAATATGTTTCATTATAAAGTTAATCTTCATTATGGTCAATCTGTTTAATCAAGATGTAAAGATTCATATTGTGCCGGGAAGATATGGAAGTATCTAAAAATAGTCACCGCTAGACCGCGACGCGTCGAACGACACCTGACTTGTTCCCAATAACGAACCAGGAAATTCGTTCTATCACATTTAAATAGATTTGTTATCAGACAGAGCCAACTCGTCTTGCACTTCAGTATTTATCACACGAGTTGTCCTTCGGAAGGTAGACTTTACCATCTTGGTTATTTGGCTGCTGCTCCAACACGACGTTCAATAAACGCAATTCTCACCTCTTAAGTGTAGTAGGGTGAGGTGGGGGTTGGAAATAAGAGACGCATACGGACCCGGTAAGATTAATTCCATTTGATGTATGTGCAGCTCCACCAGACCAGCCAATTCGAATTTCCCTAAATCGACACTGACCAGCAGAAGGAAAATTGGTATGATTGAGTTGGGTAGAGGTCGAATTTGAAATTAATACGGTTTTGTTTGTAATTACAATTAAATTTTGCGCTTACATGCAAACCATACTTTATGAACACTTCTTCAATATAAATCGATAAATGTTTTCAGAATGTTGTAAAATATGGGAATTTCGTGTAAAGAAATATTAAATGTGACATTTACCCCTGATTAATGGCAACTCCCTTACACTAGCGTTCAGTAGATTCACGAAATACCTTTGCCAAACTCCTGTGTACGATAAGTTATCGCTCAATCAGTGGCAAATGTCTCATCTATAACCTCATTAAATGAGGGTTCTCCAACATGCTTATCGGAAGAAATGTTCATCTTTGCACCCCTATGTGCCCTAGAAGTTTATTCGAGGCACAACCTAACATGTGCCCCTGGTTGTTAGGCAAACCGTCGCGCGCAGATGTTCGGTAGGTTCACGAAATAGTTTTGACTGCGTCAGAACGTGGCGTGCCAAACACCAGGGCATAATGAGTTGGCTTCCAATTAGAAACAAATGTTGAATGTGTAGCTTGATTATATGAGATTCAGTTTTTTCTACACACACACACATGCATATCTATTGGTACAACATTCCCAACTTGTCTTTCACTTATGGCGGGAAACAACTTATTATTAACATGGAATGTTGTATTAATAGAAGATATAGAGGACTAAGTGGAGCATTCTTTATGCTGTAAAATGTATTTCAACAGTACGCAGTACACGAAGCTTTCTGCATCATACAGTGAATAATGCCTAGGTATGGAACCATTTAGCGTTTGACTTTAAGATGGAGTTAAACATTCAGATCAGAATTGAGATTTGCTTATTGTCGCTGAGCATTTGTCAAGTCCAATTCAATTGATGCTAATTTCCGAGTTGTTTATTCCGATGCTAATGTGCGTTTTCCTATCTGAAATCTGTGAATTTGAACCTTTAAAATATGCGAAAATAATTGACCAGAACGCATTCGACATGGTAGTAGATTGAACTGGTTTGCGTCGCGTTGAAAGAAACTTGTTGGGAAGGGCAAGCGGTAGGGAAAGTGTTGGGGCATGGGCTGCGCGGCGCGGCGCGCCGTCGGGCGACAGGGAAGCACGCCCGGCGCTGGGGCGGCGTCACGCACGCGTCTACGTCGCTTGCGCACGCACGGCCCGCCGCTGCGCGCGTGCTCGCGTGCGGCGGCCTCCACACGCCCGCACGGCTCAACACGCCCTCCGCCCCTTCCGAGGAAAACGCTCGTAAAGAACTCTTTAATCCATTTTCTTCTCTCTTGCATCTACTGCTCTTCATTCTCCTGACAAGAAAAATGCATTAGACGACTATTACAGGAAAGTGTGCATAAGGTAAGAATCATTCCGAAGTGTTTTCTTATCTACAATCAATTCTAAAAATACTTGTTACTGCAATAAACCAAAGCATGAAAACCGTGAAATTTTAATAATTTTCAAAATATGTAAATAATATTCAAAATAGTAATAATTTTAAAAATATGAGTTTAATTACACTAGTTGATATTTTAAATGTAGGAGATTTAAGGGTTTCAACCATATTAGTCATCAGAGACTTGTCATTTCCACTTCGGTGCCAACTCTGAGAAATGTTGAAGTGGAAGCTTAGGTTTTGTGAAGGTAAATGTTTTTCTTAACGAATCATATAATGCAAGACTATTGTTGCATTATTTGGTAGAAACTGAGAATTTGCAAAAATAGACATTTGAAAAGGAATTTTTCTTCACATTTTGTTTGTAAAAATATAAAACAAGACAAACCCTCTTATAGTAGGTAGGAATAGTTAAGATAGTGATATTTTTTTACTTAGTAATGTACTTCAATGTAATGTCACATGTGTTGAAAAATAGGTAATTATTTCACGTAGAGTTTTTAAAATTTTTGTTATAACAGTATTGCTAACAGTATATAACTGTCTATTTCTGCGTGTTTGAACTGAAAAGTTAAAATAGGAAGTAATCTGTATACGAAAAGTTCAAGAAGTTCCGTTTTGTGGTACAAAGAAGTAATGTCATTGGCGTCGGAAAACTTGACGCTGGCCTAGGGTCACTGGACTCTGATGACTTATTTCGACAAGGTGCCAAGCAGGGGCAGCAGAAAAAATGGCGGCAGGAGTGGCGAGGGAGCGGGGGAGGAGGCGTTGTTGACGTTGGGTGTCACGAGACGGCTCTCGCGCTGGCGACCGCGTGACGGCAAGTTCGCGACCCCCGCCTAGCCCCGCCCCCGCCCCCCCCCCGCACCCGGCTCTACCCTAAGGCTTCAGGCTAAGCGTCTCGCCTCGTGCTGCTTCAGCTGTGGATGCATTTTCTAATCTATAATATTGTTGTCACTCGTACAAAACATTCTTGTAAAGAATATTTGCGTCCAAGGGTCTTCTGCAGAAGCTCTCACCAAACTGATTCAATTTCTTATAAATCTGCATTACGCTTTAAAAAATATTTTAATTAAACAATAGTGTTGGAAAATTATTTGAGTGAATTATAAGACTTTTTTATTCTATTATATCTTTTCAGTACATCGAGTCATGCAATGGATATTTCAGCACTTAAAGTTTAAGCGTGCTGAAATATCTAAGATTGCATATGTATCCAAAGTATCTGTGAGAAAATATTCTGCTGAATGTCTTTAGAAATGTCTTAAGAGCATACTTCTCTCCATATATCTCATAGAATTGTTTGTGTTCTATGACAAATAAATCGTAACTTATAAAAAGAAATGTAAACGGGAAAAATATGGTTCTCTAATTATTTTTATTTAGTTATGAGAAAATAATATGTTTTAAACAAGGCTCATTTTATTAAATGTTTGAAAATTCTGATAATGTTTTTCAAATAAAGGCAAATTAAAATAACTATTTAATTTGGGATATTTTTTTCAAATACAAATATAAATTCAAAAATTAATTTATAACTCTTTATATTTTATCGGGTTTGTAATAAACATAGATGAAGTCTACGAAAAGACAATCTAAATTTGCGTTGATATATTTATTATTCAATTGCAATTCTTGTAAACGGTATATGTTCTCTTAGATAGGATATTCCGGGTGAGATACGTAGGTGGTTCATGGTGAAGGTGGTCTCTCGTTTATAGATAATGCCAACTTATTTCCATTAGAATATATTTATTTTACAGATCATCTTCCTGTGATATTTCAGTAGCCCTTGGAGCAAATCATCCATGCCGGCATGAATGAATTTAGTTCTAGAGTTTTTCTATCCCTCTTCCTATTGCATGTTATTGATTTCAATATTAATGATGAATCAAGGAATAACTGGGTTGTTTTTATTTATTTTGCTAATATTACTTGTAAAACTCAATCTCTTAATAATTACTACAAATTTGCAAATTCCTAAGTATCATTATTTGCCTTATTGTATGATTGCCATTAAAAACTACAACCCTCGAGAGTTTCATGGGAATTTTAAGGTACATTCTATGGATAATAATAAAATTAAATCTCTTACGTTAGGGAACATTTATTTTATAAGAGACAGTACTCGAATTTCCAGAAATATCTAGATTGAAGCAAAGCAATGTTTTAAACACACTCTCTTATAGAATATTACTTACTTCATGTTTGAAAAACATATCAAGATGTAAAATGAAATATTGATCTGATTAAAATAATATGCAAACCGTGCTTTCGTTTCATGAACAAGAATATTTCTTATTTTTCAGTTAGTATAATTTCATCGACATAGAATTCGTGGATGTGGAAATTTAACTTAGCATGATCTGAACAAATAAAAAATTATGTGAGATCGGAAGGTTCCAGACATCAAGAAATGTAGTGCTAATATTTAGACATGAATGTACACTTTCTTCGAAGAAGCAGACACATTAACATTTTACAACTTAGCTACCTTATTGATCGGAATGACTTCGATTTCTAACAGGGAACCTTGAGAAACGATAAACTGACATTAGCAGATTTGTATCATGGCAGTTCGTAACAATATTGAATAATAGAAAAATGAGTTTTACTGCCACTGTTATTCATTCTCTTCAGAAATTAGGTTTCATTCGACTATACAAGCTTCCTCTACTCTTATCAAAGGGGAACATGAATACCAGTATTTATTACTATTCTATTCTATTTTAATTTCATCACTGACTCTATTTTGTTTCAATTGTAGATGTAGGCTTACTGACAAACGAAAAAATATATGTCAATATGCACTGCCTCATAATTATGGACCAACTGAAAACCTTGGAGGATACCTTAAGTTCCTGAATTCATGGAAATATTTATTATCCGTAGATGATAGTTGTAAATGTAGTTTTTCTCTTATTATTTTTCAAAGAATATTACAAAAAATATTCCCATTTTCCTCGAAAAAAGGCTCTGCCAGTCTAACGATCCTTTTCCTGCATTAATCACAAAACTAACACAATATAATTTATAAGATAACGTCGCTTATTTTATAGACATTGGACGAACAAGCTATTTTTTGATGTGTTGTAAATAGTAACGAAGGTTAGGCTATGAAACCCTGTACGCGAGTGCTTCGATTGAAAGAAAAGACTTCTGATTGATCCGGTAGATTATGAATGGGAAGCAAAAGTGAGAAGGTATTGCGCTGATATTTCACTGTAGCAAAAACTTTAAAATAGAAATGATGTAAAATATTTTTGTTAATTTGTATTTTAGTGTCACTTTGGAACACTAATGTCGTAATTGCAGGTGACTTAGCAAACACTTGGAATTACAAAAATATACATTAATGTTTACGTTAGGTTTAAGCAGTACAATTGTTATGTCATTTTGAAGGGAATTCACGTCTTCTGCAACATATTCTGCTTCCTGAATTGAAAATACATCAGATCTATGAATCATCTGCACCATCACCTCAAACAGTTTTGTGCACATGATATGTGTATACCGAATGTAACGAAAAGAACGAATGGTAAACAGACCTCCGCTGGAATGTGCTCCACTGTGTTCTACCTGTTGGGCTCGACCTGAGTGGGTCAAAGCTACAAACGATCGCCACAATCTAACGGTGGCAATAAAGGCCTGCTCCCGGGCGGCGTGCGGGGGCGGCACGCGTTCCTCTCCCTTCGTTTTCTATCCCCACACATGCGACGCCCGCCGACCCCGATCCCTGCGGACTTTACGAAGCGAACAAGATTGAGGGCATCGTCAAGGCCATGCATTCAGATGCAGTTGTGATGTGACTCCCATGCACTGGCCGAGGGGAGTGGTCGACATGTCACAATCACGAACAGCCCCCAAACATCGTCACCAGCCGCAGTAACCCACGGTTGAATATGCAGCAGCCTGGTAGAGGAGGCATGACGCCGTCGTATGTGGATGTTTGCCCGGTGGCGTTATGCTTGACAGCTGAAGGCCCATGTGCGCGACAGCCCCAGAGGAGGGAAAAGGAAATCATCCGCAAGGCGTGGGCGTGACAGCGCCGAGGGGCCCGAGACGTCACCGTCACGTGCGCCATCGCACGCACACACGCACGCCTTGCGCCTTCGGCAAGCCAACGCAGCCGCTACGTGCGGGCGGGCGGGCGGCGAGCCGCGCGCCATCGACCGCGCGGGAGCGGGCGGAGCGAAGGTGTCCGTGAGAGAGCCGGAGCGAACCGGCCGCGGCCGCTCGCCTGCCGGACGGTCGGCGGCGACGGCGCGCTCGCGACTCACCTGGCGTCTCGGCGGCGCTGGGCGACGCAGCGGGCGCGGCGTCCGCGACCTCCCCCGGCGGCTCGGCTGAGGTGCGCTCGCTGCGACGTCAGCAGCAGCAGCGGCGGTGGCGGCTGCTGCGTCCCTAGCACGCGCGCGCGACAGCGCTCCGGCAGCCGCGGACCAACATGGAAGCGGCGGCGACGGCGCTGCCATCGGGCGGCGGCGCCGGGAGTCGCCCGGCCGCCCGGCTGCCCCCGCGCCCAGCTACGCGCCCCCGGCAATCAATAGCGGGCTCCAGGCACCGCCGCCTCCGCCGCCACCGTCGCCACCGCAGTCCCCGTTCGCCGCAGCGACCTGCCGCCGCCGCCGGTCGCCGCTCGCCGCGCGCGCCCCGCCGTGCCCCGCCGCGCCCCGCCCCCTGCCCGCCCCGCCCCCTCCGCATCATCACGCGCCGCGCGGTGCCCTTCCGCAGGTGGCGGCGGGAGGCTCGAGGCGGGATGGGGCGGCTGGGAGGCGCATTGGCCGCGTGCCCAAAAGCGCCTGCCCCGCTGCCGCACTGGGCCGCCCGCGCCGCGCCCGCCCCGCCGCACCCCGTGCGTCTCCGCCGGCCCTCGCGCCTCGTTGCGCCTCCTGTTAGGCAAGGCGCTTGCGGCGACAGCATGCGGCGCTCGTTTTCTCTATCTCCCTCTTGCCCCTCTTTCTCTTCTTCCGCACTGTCACGTCAGCCTCGGCTTTTTGTTCATTACACCTCGGGTGACGGGTTGCAATTAAACAGTACGTATATACTTCTATAAGTACTGTTTCAAGTCACACCTTGAGTGTCAGGATAAAGCAATAATTGAAATTATTGAAGCATTTCACTTTTCTTCTTGTTCTTTTCCGAGAAATAACTTAACGATAAAAATAGGAAAAATAGGCACTTGACTGTTCCGTGATTGCATGACTTACGTTTGCCCTTCGGCGCACAAGATGGGTTTTATCAACGAGAGGTTCTGAAACTGCACACAAAACAATAAAGCAAAATACAATAATTCGTTACTTAATGATATGAACTATGATACTTTTACCCTCGCAAATCATGTGATATATATCAAAACATTTTTCGAGAACATATTAGTTTGAACTTTTTATTCGGAGTACTTTGCAAATATTTGTTGTCCGAAGTACGGTAATCACAAATCTGTTTAAAATACTTCCGGAATATTTCATGCAAAATGTTTTCCCTGAGGTTGCAATTGAATCTAATTGTCTTGTACTCAATCTAGTCCAACATTACTAGTTCAATATTATAAGTCATTTCGACTGATTTTTGAAAGGAATCTCGACCAATAACTAGTAACGCACTTTCTCATATTATTTGTAACGATTACGTAATATTACAGTACAACAATCGCCTCAGAATGTCGAACCTTTTACTTCATAGATGTTGTCCTTTCCTCTGTCCACCTCTTGCGCACCATTCTGTCGCCTTTCATTCATTTTTGAGGAACGGGACTAGCAACATATCTACCTTATCTGCACTTCTTGAACCAGACCTCCTTTTCTAAATTATTTGGGCCAGATAGACATTCACAGGCAGAGCTGAGAGTAACATATCCACACAATGCAATTATACGTATTCCTCTGATCTGAGCGAGGGCATATCAGCATGCATTTCATGCTTTGATGTAATGTTTTTATCCTCGGGCATTTGCCTTGTAGTAAGAATTAGTGCTAGAATTGCATTTCCAAGCGCTTCGGCAGCTGGTTACAAAAGCCGACTCTATGTCTTGAGACGTGCAAAGCACGGTTTCTGCGAACTCGAGCCCACGTTTTGCCCCGCGCTAGCATCCTGGATTTCGGCGAATACGCCCGTGGTCTCAACCACCTGAGGCGATCAGCGCTGGCCGATAATTCGGATTCATTTCGAATTCGCTTACTTGATGCCCCACTTCGCTTGCTCAAGCGCATCCGCGCGCGTGTAAGGTTTAAAAGTTCTTGAAGTTCTGTTTAAGGCAGTTAAGACAATTGCACTACTGCGCATGTCATCTTTAAAGTTTATTTTTATAGTGTAGTTGTGGATAAAGTACATAAATTAGTGGATGATCTTGGCTGTGCGGGTGACGCCGCGTCGAATGCCGACGTTTCGACCATCTTGTCGTTAGCAGCCCTGAGTAATGTCGAATGCATTCCAGCCCTGAGGAAGACCACGACAAGATGGTCGAAACGTCGGCAACACAGCCTTCGACGCGGCGTCACCCGGACAGCCAAGATCATCCACATGACTCCGGCCGCGGAAGCCTACGACTTTACATAAATTAGTATTAATCTCGTAACTGGTGTAACGAGTGATAAGCTCGTAGGGTGTCATCGTACCGGAGCACTCTGTAATCTGTGCCGGGTGTGTAACATGGCGATTTCAGAGCATTCGTCCTAGAGTGCGTTTCTTGAGGTTGCGTTCGCAAAACTTATTCCACTGTACTAACAATCTCTCAGTGCTGAACTTACTGTTCTGCGTGCTTGCGTGCGCGCACACTAGTCCACTATCTACCGCACGCCTGCCTGTCTCTGTGCGTGCAAACGGAAATACTGCGCGCTCGCCATTAGCGTTAAGACTTCGTCCACAAAACCATATTTGTAAAATGTTATGTGTGTTGTGAATAAATGCGTTTTCGTCGTAACCACGTCTACGTATTACCTATGTGTTGTACAAAGGATTCCATAAACTACGTTCCATTATAATCTACCCTTCTGATCTGTCTTAGGGTTTCAGCTAGTGAAGAATTCTACTTTTTATTTCAGTGCACGTTCTATTGTCCATTGTACTAGGCTGAACACTATATCTTTTGCGTACTACTCTGCTTTGTAAACACAGGGAAACACTCCAAAAGCTTCTGTCCACCATTCTCAAAGAGTTGGTTTATCTGATTTATGTGTCTATGTGTGTGCAAATTTCATCTTTGAGCATCTTATGTGAAATCGGGTAGAATGCTTGAGTTTATAAATTCTCTGTGGATTTACAAGTAAAATCATTCTCAAGAATGAAACAAATGGTCAATTTTCTCCAAGAACTTGCTATTCACTTCTGATCTTTTCTTGTCCACTCAAGAATGAAAATGTCTGCCCTCAATATAAATAATTCTTAACATCTTCCATCTATTTTCCAATAATTTTAATATCTTCGGCGCTGTTTGTGAGTAACTTATCTTTAATATGTATAAGACCCACATAGACTTAGAGCCGTCCCATATAGACACATTCTTTCTAATTCTTTGAAAACAGGACTAGAATACGCAAACCTCATTTGAGAGGTATCTGACTTTAAAGTTAATGCCATACTTTTGCCACACAATTACATTCTCATTCCAGCCTCGAAATACTTCCTCTTGAAAGGCAATAACTAGATTAGGTGATGGGCTTCTCCTGCATGACGCCCTCTTCCAATGTTAAAAATTCTTTCAACACAAGTTTGATTGTTTCTCCTCAAACTCATTGAATAAAATGTCTGCCCTCAATAGAAATAATTCTCGATATCCTGAATAAAGTTTCCAATAATTTTAACATCTTCCGGCGCTGTCATTAACGTCCCGTTAAGAAAGATAAGAACCACAAACTTGTTCTATCGTTTATACAACATCGTGAAAACTCTGTTATCTGGGGTTCGATTATCAAAAGTTCATCAAATTTGAAAATCAATTTTGAAAATATTATGTAAAACGAATAAATTAGAAAAGGAACCCTAAATTAAACTAGTGGTGCTGAACAGCACATGCTTTCTCACATTATTAGAAACATTTGCAATTTTCAAAAATTCGAAGTTCACAAAAATGGTACCTCCGTAATTTTTATGAGTACTTTCTTCTATTTGAGAAAAACTAAGAAAAAACATGGAGCCGTTTTTCGGTTGTTTTTTGTGAAGTTTCACCTCTTTTCGTCTTTCTCTGTGAACAATGCTAGCGGCTAAACAGAAAGAAAAATTTTCTCCAAATTCCTGCCAGTGTTGCTCCTTGAATTTGAAATTATATTTTAATTTTGGGGATACTTTATATGAAACCTCAAGAATCTTTTCAAAATTTTCTCAAAATACGAACTTCAAATTTTTGGATTAAATTTTTTTGTCGGATACTGGAAATTACACCTTTAAAAATGGTGCGAGTCCGATTTTCAAAAAATTCTCTGAATTTTCAAAATTACAAAAGTTGAACATTTTTGCCTTCTTTTTATAATTTCAATATTGCAGATTTTTCTTCTGAATGAAATTTGTTCTTCAAAATTAAATATTTAAATGACGTCATGTAGAATGTTTTGAAAATATGAGTAGTAAGCGTAATAGTTTGCATAATTTTGTGTGAATTTTAAAAACAAATTTTCTCAAAAAATGGCTCAAAATGTTTTTAATAATTTTAATAGGATAGTGTTATTCCCGCTTATTAAAATGGCGCAAGTATGGTATGCATTGAACTCTCTGAAATTTCAAAAATTTTAAAATATACAAATAATGCGAGATAGTATATGCTGTTGTAGCATCACTACTTTTATTTTGCACCATGTTAGGTAACATTTTATTTTGTTTATAATGCAGATAATATGTGGGAAAAACAAAATAAATCATAAGCTCGTACAATTTTCACTCTCGATATTGTGGAAGAATTCCATTTAAATGTGGCGAAAGAAAGTGAAATACAATACATGGTAGTGATACCGGTATGACATTAAGAGCATCGGATAGTTTACGCCAGTTTACATTAACATTATTTCCTTTATCGAGAGAGGTTTATTTTACTAACACACTGTAATAATTGTTTATGATTTATATTTTCATGTGGCGAACTAAGCGATTTTCTATTTCTTTTTGTTATTAAACATAGGCTCATTATGTATTCATTCTTTCGGATTTCAAACCAAGTTTTCGTGTAATCAATACTGATTGGTGGAATTGAATTAGCGAATTATTTGTAACTCTCTTTCTCTTCCGCCCGTAGAATCGCTCGCCGACCTCACTGCGGTCAAAGTGAACGAAGCAATGCGGTGGGCGAACAGGTATGACATTCTTCATTTGGGTCAGTCATTGATTTGCGGTGGCCACTGCTTTTACAAACCAATTCAGTAGTATAAAATGTGAAGCAATAAGAGAAAATGCTTTATTTTCAATTCTGTTGCGGATTTTAGAAACCGTGTTATGAGTTAACCCTACTGGATGATCAAATTAACACGAATTCCAAACTGTCAATCTACCTTTCTCTTTAAATGACTAGTAAATTATTCCATAATACGTCCAAAATAATTATAATTGTAACAATATTAATTTTATTAAGCAAGAGAGAGAGAGAGAGAGAGGAAGAGAAGGAGACATTATGACATTCTCTCTCACCCGCACGCGCACGCACACACACACACACACACACACACACACACACACACACACACACACACACATGGATGTTCAATGAAGTATCACATTGCTTCATTACAACAACTACAGCGTCGAGGGAATTTCTGCCATTCCGACATAATCTTGAGGGATGACGAAAAACGCGGTAACTATCTTTTCGTTTCATTGTCTTTGTGGCATTCGCTTCTTCAATGCTCTTTGTGTTGGTTAACTTCTGTTTGCTGAGGTTATTGATACGACAAAGATTTTTTTCGTTTATCTGGGTTTGGGAGTATTTCAAATGTTGATTTTTTTATTACTTGTACATTTTGAATTTTTTGGTTTGTCATTTATAAAATATACATTTTTTCTGATAGTAGGGCCCTACGTGTCCGTTTCAAGTGCATTTTTTGGTGTTTTATGAAAGTACTTTCGATCGACAAATTCTTGTAAACTGATTTATTTGTGCATTAAATATCTCCATAAAATATTTTATTTTTACTGATACGTTATAGCTTTCTATTGCCTTCGATACGGAGCTGCATAACTTACCTGAATCGAAAGGATCGTGGTTACGAGGGAATTATAAAAAGAGCTGATTGATGCTAAATATCTCTTATGGAGGGAATTAAAGGAGGTAAAGATGAAAAGACAAAGCGGAAGACAAACTCGGCCGGAAGGTTAGCTACTCGGCTCCGCTATCGTTCCGCCTCGCAGATAACTTTCCTGCCTCGTCCTTAAAGACTAATTTAGAGGACTTGTTACATAAATAACTATATTTTTAAATTACGGTTCGTTGTGGAGTTCCCTACAATGTAGATTGACCACTATATTTGCATTTTCTGGAATGTTTTAAGAGGAGCTTAATTTCATTTCAATATGTTCGTGTACGTTGGGATCATACTCAAAGTGTATAATAGTCTCGGTGTGTCCGTTCCGCATTCCGAAACATCCTGCAACGCATTGGCACGCGTGTTGCCTGTAGCGAGTCGTATGCCGAGGGAAGGCTGGCACCCGGCGCTCGACTACTGGCGAATATCCTGGCGAGTATGGCGTGCTGGAGTGCAATGCTCATTTCCCTTTACTTTTGATAGCAGTTACTTCTGGCGAGTTCTGGAACGCAGCTTGACGCTACGTACATGAAGATACTTTCCCAAGAAATAGTATCAATGTCATAATATACTTGAATATTCAGATTTTTTGTTGATAATTTGTTCATTACGGTTATCTTTTAATTTGTTTGAAATTTCTGAAAATTTGTCGTAGTTTATTAATTTTTTGTTTGCGTATGAGCAAGATAATTTTCTTTTAATTTTATAAATTCATTTCCCAATAAATTTGAAATCAGAACATAAAAATCAAAAACATTTCTTTAGCATAACAAATTTCATCGAAGTTTTATGTTCCTTTTTGTTCTGTAAAGGATTGTCGAATATAAAATATTTGTATTTACTTTAAAATGGGATCAAAGGAAATAATTGTGGAGAGACGTAGTTTAAAAACTTGTACGGTAGCTTGTTAAAAAAGGACTTATGCAATGCAAGAACCGTGTACTTCAGTTATTAGAAAATGGATATAAACGACATCTCTATAAATGTCGTCCAAATTGTGGCAATCGCTGTAACGTTGTTGTTGTGGTGGTCAATTTGGGTTAATGTGTAGCTGGGCGTAGGGAGCGGCGTGTTGTCGTGATGTTGAGGTCATATCCAGGAACTGCGTCGCGTCGCAACAGTCGGGCGACGCCCGTGCTGTGCGTCCCCGAGACCCAGGCGGCCCCACCCACCCTGCCCCGACGCACCCTCTCCACGCGCCCCGCCCAACCCCCGCCATCGACGCACAAGGCCGACGCACCCGCCGCTCAGCAAAACCCTCTCAAGCAACACCTCATCCCACATCATTGCAGGATGTAGATTATACGATGGACAACTCCATTTCACGCCCAGAAGCTACAAGATAGCTCTGATGATGCTCGCTATGCGATCGAAATGATCTTGAGTTTAAATAGATATTTGATACCGGGCATCTTTTATCTATTTATTAATAGAAGGTATTTATCTCACCAACGTTCCGATTAAAAATAATGTTAATAGAAAGAGGTGAACTTGTGTTCGATTTTATAGTAACTTGATTCGTAGTCTCTGCCCCAGTATTATAAAAAAAGCAAATTTGATGTCGAACAGTGTGCCAATTTCAACGCACTCTGTAGTCCAGTACGAAGGAAGTATGGAGTGAGTTAAAGAAGCACAATTGCATTGGAAATGTCTATAGTACGTACGCTTTCAAGAGTTTCGACATAAGACACTGGGCTTTACATTTTCCGCAAAGCTGATGGAATATATGAAAAGGAGGTTAACCAATATTTGTTTAAATGAAAAATTGGATTTTTAAATTAAAATCATACGTACATTATTGAGGCACTTTTTGCATACATAATTTATTACATAGAAATATATACACACACTATTATTCAGAATGTTTATTTATTTATTTATTTGTCAAAAAACCAGTAAAAACTGTATATGACGTGTGGGGAAAGAAATTTATCTGCGCACATTTTCTTGAGGGCCAGAATTTTATTAAAAAAATTGTTGTACAAGAATTATTAAATATATTTTATTGTAAATTTACATTATAACTGGTGGTAATTAACATATACTTACGTAAATAATTCACAGAATCATATGGGTGGTATTCTCTGTCACTTACGTTTTACTTTTAATATTTTAGAATGTAGATGGAGAAAGTAATGTAATGCTGCAGCTAAAGAAATCGACGCAAAATTCGCTTTGCGGACGAGTAATACACAAAAAGTAGATTTTTCTTGCTCCTATAAGCAGTAAAATACTTTTTCGGAAACACAGTGCACTCAGAATCCCGTTATATACGCGTTTTGTAGGTTTCTGATACCAAAAAGGTGGTTTTCGGCAATCTGTCCGTCCGTCTGTAAACCACAGTAGTGATTAAACAGTAAATAAAATTTTCACGAAAACATGTTCCCGGGTCAATCAAGCTGTTGTCGCAGATTATTTTAATTTGGAGATTAATTTTTCTGAAGTCACAAAATTTTCAAAATTTTATGAAAAAAGGCACAAAATTTGTTTTAAATACTTTTTCTTGAATAGAGAAAAGTACGCTGATGAAAATGGAGTACGTTAGATTTTCATTAAAACATTTTCATTTTCGAAAGTTGCAAAAATTAATGTTTTTTCCTGTACTCACCACCAACTACATTATTGAAGATTGAATTTTTCTTATTGAAAGCAGTTTTTCAAAAATGAATATTTAAATGATGTCGTGAACACTTTTCTGAAAATATGAGTAATTTTGTCGTAATTTTAGCAAAATTGCAACAATTAAAAAAATACGTGAGCAAGATTTTTCCGAAAACGACTTCAAACTTTTCTTAATTTTTTCTTCAAGTTGAGAATACATGTCTTAATATGTTATATGTCCTATTTTCATTAAAGCCGCTGAAAGTTTGAAAAAATACAATATACATAAGTTCGTAAATTTACAATTTTTTCGAATGATTTTTACCCGTTCAATACTACATTAGAGATTTTTTCTTAATACAGTTTATTCTTCGATTCATCTTTAAGTAATTTTTTTTACCCTTTTGGGAAAATATTCGTAGTTTTTATATGAAGACAAATTTCAAATGTGTTTCGAACCTGTCTTCAATGTTGAAGTTAGATATTTATTTTTAATGCTATTAAATGCTAAATATTAGATATTTAAATCATTTTATGTACACATTCACAACATTCGTAGTTTTTCCGTAAATTTGAATTACTCTGTTTCGCATTTTTCGAATAATGGTTAAAGTGTTAAGATACAAGGTGCAATATAATAATAATAAATAAATAAATAAATAAATGTCTTTATTTGTGGCGAGGCTCAGGCCATTTAGCCTGCTCTTCCGCCTAACCACTTTCAAAATTGTATTACATTAGTGCTCACTAGAAAGAGGTCATTCAATGAAAAATACGTACGCAATTTGAGTAAAAGTTTCTCACATAGAAGACAGGAATTAAAGCAAGGGAGGAAAGAGTTGGTGGAGGAGGAATGCTGTCACAGCATTTGTATGTTTAAAGTTATCAATTTCGAGTTAGAAATGTAATTTAAGAATTGATCCCAATATATAAAGTTAAATACTACAAGATTTTACTCAAAATTTAGAGAAATTATCTTTCTGTGACTAGGCAAGTTACATATTGAAATGGATTTGATAGAGATTGTTTAAATCGGTGAAGTATTAATATGTACTTCTAATTGTTTCAAAGAGGTTTTAGTAGAGGCTATGATTGCATACGTATTTCTGAAATACTCCTAAATGAAAACTAGAAAGGGAGGGAGTCTCGTCAGCATACAAGCGAAAACACACCAGGTTAAAAGTTCAGGTCTTAAGAGAAACGGAGAACATTGAAAGATAATGGTAAAATGATTTTACGTGTATTTAATAATAGTAATAATAAGAAAATTGGCAATAATAAAATAATGTATTATCAATCTATTTAGTAAAAAATATAATTAAAAACGTGGAAAAGATCAATTTAGTTAGGGAAAATGTTTACAATATAGAGATATTTCCCAACGTAGAAAATTGGAAATTTTAATAATGCAGGAAAATGTTAACCATTTAGAATATTCCCAAGACCTGAAAAACCGACCCTACATATCTCACCCGCAAGCCAACGATTTACGACTACATTTATTCCTGGGACTGCAAACAAAGGGACAGTCCCGGCATGCGCCTTAAGCGATTGAGTAAACCCAGGTAAACCTCAATCAGGATGATGGCTTAAGGCCAAGACACAATACACTGCTAAGGACACAATACAAATAAGTAAACAATTTCGGTGCACACAAAATACAAAGGAGAAACGTAAATAGTTTGATTTGAATAAAATGTCTTAACAAATGGTGAAGGTTGCAAGAGATGATGAACTGAAACAGAAAGATTGCAAATTAGTGAACCACTTCTAGACAGATTCAAAAGCATACAAATACCTTGAGTACATACACATTAGAGCAATACTCATGCATAATCACGCACTCAATAATCAGGTATGCTCAAGTGTGTACTGAAATAAATGGATATATACTAAATGTAATTAAGGATAAACGTACACATGTGTGAACTGAACTAAATATAACTAAGGATAAATGCAAAAGGGAAATAAGAAGAGGAACAGGATTTTTGTGTGCTACGGAGATTAGTTAACTTTTAAATTTAAAAACTAGAATATAGTGATAAATTAGAGGAAAGAGAGAGTAAAGTAATCTAGGTTGAAATTTAAAAGTAAGAGAGAAAGGAAACTAAAACACTTGGATTTTAGTGATCCGAAGAGGGAGGGAAAGAGAGAGACATGTAAAAGAAAGAGAGGGAAGTATTTATTGGAAAAATGGAGTAGAACTTTGTACGATAAGTAAGATAAGTATGAGATTTGTCACAGCGCTGAAGCAATGTGGCGTCCACCTAGTCCTGAGTTTTAGTAAACGAGCAGAGGCAATTTAGTTAAGTATTATTTTCATGAATCCAGTTTGTGACTTCTTTTCTAAACCTTTGAAATGTACTGCTATTTTTTGTAGTAGTGGGAAGGCTGTTCCAAGCACGGATGGCAGTGACAGTGAAAGATTTGCTAAAAGTAGTGGTATTGTGATGCGGAATACAAATAAGGCGTGATGCTCGGGCACGATGTAGCTTCATAAATTGAAATCGTTTTGATAGGGTGCCATGATGAGTGCTGTTGAAAATCTTATAGAGGAGGAGAAGGCAGTGAAGTAAACGCCTTTTATCAACGGTAAGAATTTTAGATTGAGCATAGAAAGTTGAAATATGGTCGTATTTTCTAAGATCGAAAGCAAAACGAATACATGCATTTTGAGCTACTTGTATCTTACGTTGCTGTTTTAAATTTATGTCGGTCAGCAGGAAATCGCAGTAATCAAAGTGAGGCATAAGGAGGGATTGTACAAGAGTCTGGCGAGTTTTTGTAGGCAAAAGAGAGCGCATGCGTTTTAAAACATGCAGGGACGCAAAAACTTTTTGACATATTTTATCAATTTGAAAATTCCAGGTTAGAGAATTATCCATATGCACACCTAAATTTCTCACGTCGCTACACCACGGTAGAGGAGGTCCATTTATGCAAATGTCAGGAAGAGCGGAGATTGATAACTTTTTTAGGGAGTTTCTGGAGCCGATTACAAGACACTGAGATTTATTGGGGTTTAGCTGTACCCCATTGATGATGACCAAGCGGAGAGTGACTGCAGGTCTTCATTGATTTTTTGAGCAAGTTCGAGGACGCAAGAAGAGGGTCCGCTAATATACAATTGGAGATCATCAGCATACATGTGATGACAGCAATTTTTTATTGATTTGCCTATATCATTAACATAAATTAGGAAAGCTAAGGGTCCTAACACTGAGCCCTGTGCGACGCCGCGTTCTAATGGCAAGGTACAAGACACACTGTCACCGCACACAACTTGTTGTTGCCGTTCAGGTAGATAGCTGGAGAACCATTTGAATGTGGGTGTGGCACATCCAATGCTTTTTAACTTTGCTAACAAAATATCGTGATCTTCAGAATCGAAAGCCTTGCTAAAATCGAGAAGGACGAGAGTTGCGATTTTACCGTTATCCATTTCCTCTCTGGCATCTTCAATCACACTGAGAAGCGCAGTTCCTGTGCTTTTGCCGGGTCTAAAACCTGACTGGTCTTTATTTAAAATACTGAAATTTTGAAGGTGATGTTCGATCTGTTTCCTGACAATCTTTTCAAGAACTTTTGATATTGTTGGCAAGGAACTGATGGGACGGAAATCAACAGGCGTCATGGGATTTGCGCTTTTAGGGAGAGGATGGACAAGTGCTGTCTTCCAGGCCGAAGGAAACTCGCCGATCATTAACGAGAAATTAATTACGTCTACTGTTGCCGGGAGTGCTACTTCAGTTCCAAGCTTGAGCAACTTTGAATTGATTTCGTCGGAGCCGAATGCGTTTGATTTTAAACTCAAAATGATTTTAGCGACTTCTGTGGGTGTTACTGATGCAAAGTAGAAAGTGTCTTTAAAACTAATCTCTGTGCTTCGCAGCATGGATGAAGTTCGAGATTTTTGGAGTGGATTAATCGGCTGCGCAAGCTTAACAAACAAATGATTTAGCGAATCGAGAGGCACATTGATCTCTGTTGAATTTCGAACATTTCCAACACCTATAGTGCGCAAATTTTTCCAGAGTAATCTAGAATCCTGGTTATTTTGAAAAATATAATGATAATATTTAATCTTGGCATTTCTCAACATTTGGGTGACACGATTTCTAAGTTTTTTGTATTTAACATGGTCGTCGTTTCTTGTTTTTCGAAAAACTTTGTACGCAATGTCCCTTTCATGCATAAGTTGACGAATTTCACCGGATATCCACGGAGCTGCGGGACGTGTCACGCGTGATGTCTTTAGTGGTATATGTCTATTTACAAGTCCATTAAACATTTCCGTAAATACTGCTACTTTGCCATTGAGCGAGGTTTCATTTTGTACAAGATTCCAAGGGACCGAGAATCCATCAGAAAGGAAGGAAATTGCATCGAAGTTCTTGTAATCTCGATATTTTATCATTTTCGGTGTGTATTTGGGACACTTTAAATTATATGATGCGTAGATAAGATCATGTTTCGATATTCCTGGAACGGAAAATTGTCCATGAGAACGCGTTCTTTCTGGATTTGACACTATGATATTATCTATCCACGTTTCGGTATCTCTTGTGATATGTGAAGAATCGTTAGGTTCATGTTTCGAAAAAAGCGAGCAAACCTGTCGGATGAAGCAGATTTTTTCAATTACAATTGAAATCACCCATTATAAGAATATCCTCATATTTAGTGACACATGAAGCGAGTAAGTCGTCAAGTTCGTCAGTGTTGCCAGATTTGGGAGGAGAATACACTACCGCCAAGAGACACTTCTTTCCTGCAAGATTAACTTCAGCAATTAAATATTCGGTGAAGTGGTCTTTATGTTTTGATGAAGAGAAAATAACTTTGCAATTTATGTCGTCACGTAAATACATACCGACACCACCGCCGTGTGCAGCAACGCTGGATTTTATATCGGATCTCCAAAGTCTGTATCCGGGAATTTTGACGGTTTGAGAATTTAAAGATATTTTGAGCCATGTTTCGCTAACGAGGAGTGCGTGAAATTTATGTTTCGTTACAATTTCCTCAATTTCGGAATGATGGCAAAGGAGAGACTGTGCATTTAAATGCGCCACGTAAAAACAGTGTTTAGAAATATTGGGCGTGCTGTTTACAGCGACCAAGGTTGGCAGGGAGGGGGAGTGGACACTTGCAGGTAGCGAAAGCTGTGGGGTGGGGAGGACGCTTTGCATTTGGGTACACCGGAAATTCCTAAACGGCCGCCAACTGCCAATGACTCAGAGGGGTGAAAGAGATGGCTTAACTAGAGATGTATAGAAATAAAGAAATGGTATAAGACAAAGAGAGAGAGAGAGAGAGAGAGAGAGAGAGAGAAAACGCTTTCAGAGAAAAGGAAAAAGGAGCGCCCCGAGCCTAATGAAGAGAGTTAAGCTCGGCCATTGTTTGGACGCGGAAGCGTCCGGTACCTGAGTTTACCACAATTTGCCCGTCTTCTGTCCAGACGTTCCGCATCTGAAACCGCGAGATCGCAGCGTGCAGCACGTCCAGACGCTGGCGGGTGAAGTCCTCGCGAATTGTGATTTTTGGCCTTTCAGCTGCCTCTTCGACTGGAAGACCTCTCGACGTTTCCTATAACTAACAAACTTAACTATAATTGGCCTGTTTTTTCCAGCAAATTTGCGACCGACTCTATGGCTCCTATCAATGTCATTTAAGGACAAGTCTACACTTATCTTTTGGCGACGTTGAGGACCATATCGTCAGTGTTTTCCCCTTCCTTTTCTTCCAGGCCAAAAATACGGAGGCAGTTTCTTCTGCTGTACTTTTCAAGCTGGTCTATTTTGAGATCCAGCTTGGTTCTCAGCTTCCGAATCTCACAATCCCGGTCTTCAATTTTTGCTGCAATGATAAAATAAGATTTTCATTGAAGGCCATTTATTCCTCCAACTTCTTTGCTACTATATCTGTTAAAGTGGAGGCGAGGGATTTCATGAAGATCTCCGAATGAAGAATCCGTTCCAGGGCCGCATCAACCTCAGCCTTGATTTTGACCTGGAGGTCGCAGTCGTCATTGCGGATGACCTTCGGGGGCATGATTAAGAGGAAAAAATTAAAGTGCAGGACAAACGGAAAATGAACTTCAGGGCAACTAGGGTACTTCCGTCAAATAAGTTAAGAATGTGATAATAAGTAATAGCAAGTTGTTACCTAAGGACGAGAAGCAAAAAACAAGATTATAACGAGGTTAGGAATCTACTGAAACAAGCTTACTGTTTAGAAAAGTAATAAATAGAATGAAAGAAATTGATAGAATAAAAAGAAATGAGTCAAATTTTGAAATTTATGAAATGTAATACACGAAAGAATACTTATCTGTCGTAAGTTGTTCTGCTTTCACCGACTGCTGCGGGCTCCGCTAACCGGGAAATATGCGGCCGACGATTACCTGCTTCTAAACTACCTGTAGATGAGCCCGGAGCGCTCCAAAAGACGTCTTCACAGCACGAAGGACATGAACAGACTGATATAATATAATGGTCACTCAGATAGAAAACGGAACTTGCGTTATTTGTCTCGCGTATGTACGTGATCAGCGCAGCGTCCCCGGAAATCTGT
Source organism: Acheta domesticus (assembly GCA_031308135.1). Classification (NCBI taxonomy): domain Eukaryota; kingdom Metazoa; phylum Arthropoda; class Insecta; order Orthoptera; family Gryllidae; genus Acheta; species Acheta domesticus. The sequence continues at coordinate 33,698,862 of JAHLJT010002406.1, forward strand.
GCCGGGAAAATAGTGTGACGTACTGGACATGAAAAGCACAGACGACAGATTCTGAATAGTATGTACAGTATATTTACAATAATAAATTACAAGATAATGTTACAAAATTGAAAACCTTAGGCAACCTTTCTATTCTCTAAGCCGCGAAACCCCGCGACCGTCCCTAGGCTTAGCCCAGTGCCTCTGCTCAAGAGCATGAGAATCTGCGCGAAGTGCGAGCTGTCGGACATAAAGTCCTCGTAACTAGAATGTTACATGGCCGGATGCCAAAACGTGCAAGGTTGCACGGAGATACCTCACGTCTTTCGACTCACTAGCGTATCCCGCGAGCGCATGTCGGCGCCGCAATAAATACCCCACGGTCTCGTCCCCCACTCTACCAGCGGCGGGCGTCATTCGGCTCGCAAGCCAGCCCTCAGCAGAGAGCAAACCGTCATGAATGGACTCGCGCTCAGGCACGCCCTGTTGTCCAGGTTATTTTGAGGCTGGGATTTTCCTGCCCGGCGCGCGCCGGCGAGGCGCCGCCGCATTCCAACCCCCATCCCCCATCCGGCTTAAGACCGGGCTTTCCAGCGAAACGGCACGTGCGCCACCTCGCGACGCTACAATAGCGAGGAGATATCCATGCACACGGCCCTCACACTCACGTCTGCCATTGCAGTATCGCTAGAATGAACAGAAAGTATCAGTGTCCATTGCGCAATGCATAATTATTCGTTTTCTCGCCAACAAAAGGTGTAGTGATACCGAATAAATTCGAGTTTATTCTGCCGCAAAATAACTCCACGCAGGCGGCGACGCGAGAGCCATGCGAGGCGCCACGGAGGCGGCCCGAGGGCCAGGCGAGGCGCCACGGTGTCGGCACCCTCCGCGACCCTCCGCTCCCTAATTCGTCATGGACACGTGTGCCCCAACTCTGGGTGGCCGCTCTGCACACGACCCCTTCAGTATTTTTCCACGACGCCTGGAACTCTTCCGTCAGCCTCCCTAGAGATTCCTAGCCCCTCACACCCCCCCGGTCGTTAATAACTGCCCCTTTTCGACGCAAAATTAAAGCGAGAGGGAGCGATAACCAGCCCCTCTCTCACTCTTTTCTCGGCCTCGAAAACATCCTCTGATTGGGCAGAAAATATCTAATGCGCAGTACCCTTTCGCCAATAGCAGCCAGAATTCGGGTTTGTTCTAGAATATTCCAGAGTCATAGGGATAATTTTGGTGGGGGGAACGAGGTTTCCTAAAACTTGGAGCGACGAGGCACAAAAGGGGAAGCTTGGGAGCCGTGTTCAGAATCGAACGCAAGTGGCGGCCGCAGGGGGGGAACCTGTTATATTCTGTTGTGGCGTTCGGTTCGATGGACTTAGAAAAATTATTAAGTTTCTTGTAGAGTTTGGGTACAAGACTTCTGTGACGAACGCAGGCCGCAGAACAGTATTATGAACATTTGACAGCAATTCGTATTATATTACGTCCGATTTATGTGCGAACTCGAGACTCTCTTTTCCTTTGTGAATTTGTGCGATAATTCACGGGCTCATTAGTATCAAGTATTGTGAGATCGACCGGGAATGAACCGACCGTGTCAGTGAATGAACTGTGCTGACCCATTCACCGCAGCGAACAGACGGCGCTTTTGTGTTCCGGCCCGCTTGGCCGCTATCCTCGCAAGAACCTGATTTGACCTACATTTCCGAGCGGCGCTTCCTCGCCCGCCACGACCCTCGCAGCCAGCTGAGTTGTCCCGAGGTCGTTCACTTCAGTGGGTGGCGCAGGCCGCCTAACAGAGGTATTTTCTGTTTGAGTGTCTTATGTCGTACCCGCGATCGAGAGGTAGTGAACAGTACATCAGACAATCAGTGTTGACTTCCTCTTGACCGGGCGACGAAGAGGAGTTCCCGGCCGCGCATGGCCGTCAAGCGGGAATTCGCGCGCGAGGAAGAATTTTATCTGATTGTAAATCACTTGTAATTTTATGTTCTCTTATGTGCATGACATTTCATTTTTTGGTTTATTTCGATTTTGGGGGCATGCTCGCCAGAGTTATCATCACCAGACCATTAGCGTTTTCTTTTTTCAATGAATAAATTCAACTTGTTCTAAATTCACATGTTTGACTTCTCATTCAACCTAGGCCACCGGCTTCCTCCATCTTCGCCGTTTCAGGTAATCTGTCGACTGAGCGGGCCGGCTACCCGTATGAGGCGCCCAACCGAAGACGCGAGGGTAGTTGCAAAGGTATGGAATTGAATGAAAGTTTGAATAGATCCAGAGCACAGTTTGGCCATGCTTCTCTGAGTAAACACGGAGTATTATATTGGGAGTATAGAAGTGTCGAAATGGCCGTGATACAGTGGAAAATGAATGCCATTAACGGCGTCCAGCGATCAGCGTTAATGAATGCAATATTCAAGCAGTGCGTGAGATTGTTGAGGTGATCGCCGCATTGCTGTTGCCCGTAATGCATCAGAGGTTGGTGCAAATGTTGGAAGTGTGCATACCGTTGCACCTGACAGCCACTCCCGGCGGCTGGCGGTGGATAGATCGGATGGCTATTGCCGATTCACGATGACATCCTGCATGTCGACTCACGGTCCCATACACTAGCTCTGCTCGTGATAAATTCACAAAATTTCAATGGCTACTTCTGAAACACTCACTCTACTGTTCGAGCTTGTTCTCTTGTGACTACCATATGTTTGGTTCACTAAAGGAGGCATTAAGTGTAGAAAGATTTAAAGACGACGCTGCGGTCAAAATGCGTAAGTACGTGCGTTTCTCTCCTCTCTCTCTCTCTCCAAGAATAGGTCTTTGGTTCCTGTCACGGAACGATGTTCATTACCCGTGCGTACAAGAGCCAGACGCGGACCTAGAAATTGGTGCCTTCAAACACATGACAATCTGACAGAAATGCGTGCCTAAATGATGTACAGTGTTGTCTTGCCTTTCCTTGTTAACATTTGTTCCAGCGGCAATCTATGATTCATCAGTGTATACAATCTTCCATTTTTCATTTCTATTTTTTAAAATGTGATAAAAGTATCTTTGTTTCCATGTAATGATATCTTCTCATTCGATCAGCCGTGCCCGGAGGCCTCGGGTACTACATGCGAATACTTTTTTCTTTTAATAAAAAAATTCTTTTAGTAAAAGATGAAAACTAGATTTCTTGAAATTGGGGAGATATTGTTAAGGTCACTGTTGTAAAAATCCTTTTAGTGTTGATGGAACATTCTTCGTATAATGAATGCACTTCCTGCGGATTGCACTTTGCACGAAGTCGTCGTATTTTGCTCCCCTGGTACTGACACGAATGCATCGACTTTTCCCGTTTTCATTTGGAGCTGTAATTGTACCACTTGTATCTGGTCGTCTTGTTGGAAAAACAACCTTTGAACTTGCCTCGATTGCTGCCGCTGTTTCGTCCACAATCTAGTTTTCCTGGATTCTTCTCTTTTATATTTTTATAAATATTAATGTATATTTGTTTTCCCACTAAGGAGCACTTTACCACTGTTGCACTTTTCATTGGGTGGATCACACATTATAAAATTAATTTTGCAAAGAAAACGAAATTCAGTTTAAAAATTGTAAGTTAATCTAAAAACCAAAATGAAAACGAAAAGGAAACGAATTTAACATAGCTTGACGTGTGATTAAAACCATAAATTGCAAAACCAACTCAACAACGAAATACAAGCAAACGAACACAGGTAAACAACCGGAACGCGAACTTTCTGAGCACAGTATGATACGGCGACCGAATCACATGGCACCGTGACTGTGGCTGATCAAGCAGCCGAACGTCTCCCTACTACAAAAATTAATAAATTATGAAGATTTTCACACCGATTTGTTGTAAAAATATAATGTATTCTAGGTATAATTTTACTATGAACAATTATGTTAATGAGGATTTAAAACAGTTTTGAAATCTTTAAAGGGGGGAGGGATGTTTATGTGCCAGAAAGCCCGTAAGGCCCTGTTCTTCATTCATAAACTCGGATGCGCCAAAGATAGCTAGGTCCAATTGAACCGCTTTGTGGAGGAGAATACTAGCGGCCTGCTGGTCTGATTGGGTAGTTTTCCGTGTTTCTCCCGAATCAACATCAAGCGATTACCGGAACAATACCCTAACAAGCGGCCAACGGATTTCCTTCCTCTTCCTTCTCCTATCCTTAACCCTTACACACACTCTCACTTACATGCACTACACTACCACACATGTCGGGAGGCCAGTTGGGAGCGTAGAGCTGGTCCTGGCTGGGGCGGTGCACGCTGATTGAGGCACCAGTTGTGGAAAAACCCTGTTAGGCGACTTTTAGATCGGCGCCAGATTTCACCATCCAGCGGGGGAAGATAACCGTTTTTTTTCCCCCCCCCCCACTTCCGAGGGCAACACATGTACTACACTAAGTGGATTAACGACGTTAAGCAGTTGACGCGCCGCAGAAAGACTTATCAGCATCACGAAAGAAGTGCTGCTGTAAGCATGCAGGGCTGTTTGTCGTTGTCTAGAATGTATTTATTATGCAGACTGCACGACACTTAAAAGCAGCTACTTATTCTCTGAAACGTTAAATTATTGTACATTTTTTGTAAATGAATTATGACGTAAAAACATGTTCTGAAAAAAAATAAAATGTATAAAAATACTTTGATCATGTATTAAATTTCTTATATTTTTTCAATAAATCACAATCTTAAACTCAAATTAAATACTTTCATTTCAATCACGATGTCAGATCAATGATTTAATGAATTGCCCACCTGAATGAAAAGGGGTAACAGTCAAAACACTTCCACTTCCCGAAAATTATTGTTAAAGAATAATCAACAACATTTTATACGTCAAAAAGACAATATTCTTGAATCATGTGACATCAAAATGATCATGTTTAGTCTATGTCTTTATAAAGGTATTCGGTTGCATGTTGTGTCCAATTCTTGGGCCACTTGTGCAAATGACACGCTCTTTATAAAAACGAGTACACTATTGTTCATTGTGACGAAAGGCATGCAATGCTCCCGTATATTGCTGAAATGTGGTGATACAAATTATATCGTGATACTTTACTGTTCTTGTCTTATCACACGTCAGTGTTTCTCTTTTGAGTCTTTATTGCGATGTTTTTTGATGTTTCGTACACACGAACTCTGCAGACGCTGTGCTTGGCGCCCACAACTGAATGAATGTCCAAGAGTTACTGCAGCACGTACACCAATTGCCGCCTGACTGGACATAATCTTTCCATAGAAGGAATCGTCGAATTCTTGCCATTACACCCGTCTCTATTCTCTGAACACTTCCTTTTTAGCATTTAAAGTATCAGAAATATCAGTAGAATGCGATCATTTTATGTGCCATTATCATACTGACTCAAAAAATGACTGTACGTACTGCATAAATAATTTACTAATATGCGCAATGTTTCGTCCATTTTATTTGCAATAAACATGACCAGTATGACGAACAAGCGTGCTGGAACACCAAAGGAAAACTCCTTTTGCTTTTTATATTTAAGAGTTTTAAATCTTCATTACTA
>JAHLJT010002406.1:33705401-33797381 GCA_031308135.1 Acheta domesticus
AACATCAAGCGATTGCCGGAACAATACCCTAACAAACGGCCAACGGATTTCCTTCCTCTTCCTTCTCCTATCCTTAACCCTTACACACACTCTCACTTACATGCACTACACTACCACACATGTCGGGAGGCCAGTTGGGAGCGTAGAGCTGGTCCTGGCTGGGGCGGTGCCCCGCTGATTGAGGAACCAGGTTGTGGAAACCCTGTTAGGCGACTTTTAGATCAGCGCCAGATTTCACCATCCAGCGGGGGAAGATAACCGTCACCTTCCGAGGGCAACACATGCACTACACTTAAGTGATTAACGACGTTAGGAGTTGACGCGCGCAGAAATACTTATCAATCAACGAAGAATGTGCTGCTGTAAGCATGCAGGGCTGTTTTTCGTTGTCTAGAATTATTTATTATGCAGACTGCACGACACTTAAAAGCAGCTACTTATTCTCTGAAACGTTAAATTATTGTACATTTTTTGTAAATGAATTATGACGTAAAAACATGTTCTGAAAAAAAATAAAATGTATAAAATACTTTGATAATGTAATTAAATTTTTATTATTTTTTCAATAAATCACAATCTAAACTCAAATTAAATACTTTCATTTCAATCACGATATCAATCAATGATTTAATGAATTGCCACCTGAATGAAAAGGGTAACAGTCAAAAACTTCTTTCCCAAAATTATTTTTAAAAGAATAATCAACAACATTTTTATACGTCAAAAAGACAATATTCTTGAATATGTGCATCAAAATGATCATGTTTAGTCTATGTCTTTATAAAGGTATTCGGTTGCATGTTGTGTCCAATTCTTGGGCCACTTGTGCAAATGACACGCTCTTTATAAAAACGAGTACACTATTGTTCATTGTGACGAAAGGCATGCAATGCTCCCGTATATTGCTGAAATGTGGTGATACAAATTATATCGTGATACTTTACTGTTCTTGTCTTATCACACGTCAGTGTTTCTCTTTTGAGTCTTTATTGCGATGTTTTTTGATGTTTCGTACACACGAACTCTGCAGACGCTGTGCTTGGCGCCCCACAACTGAATGAATGTCCAAGAGTTACTGCAGCACGTACACCAATTGCCGCCTGACTGGACATAATCTTTCCATAGAAGGAATCGTCGAATTCTTGCCATTACACCCGTCTCTATTCTCTGAACACTTCCTTTTTAGCATTTAAAGTATCAGAAATATCAGTAGAATGCGATCATTTTATGTGCCATTATCATACTGACTCAAAAAATGACTGTACGTACTGCATAAATAATTTACTTATATGCGCAATGTTTCGTCCATTTTATTTGCAATAAGCATGACCAACTATGACGAACAAGCGTGCTGGAACACCAAAGGAAAACTCCTTTTGCTTTTTATATTTAAGAGTTTTAAATCTTCATTACTAGCGTCAATACGTGTTCCTATATTCTTAAAATTCAGTAAGGGTTTTGTTTAATATGTGGGTATTCGGGGACGTAACGATATTTAGGAAATTTGCATTGAATTATGGCTTATGTGTATTATGTATGGGCTTATGTATAGTATTTCTTGTAAGATTTTGTTTTTGTATTTTTGTAGTTGCTATATAATGGGAGAATTTAAGTGTGTAGATGAGACTTCCGTGATGCAGAGTAATAAAGTATTTCTAGAACTGGATGGTTTCACCATTGTGTTGTATACAAGTTTCATACTTGCAAATTTTATATAACGAAAGGAATCATTAATTCTGGGCAATACAGTCACGTAAATGCTGGAGTAGAAAGTTCCACTAGTTTTGGGAAGTGTGTCACGGTCGACGAAATGCAAAACAGTGTTTCCTTGATAATAATTTCAGTGTATTTTCCTCTGTTAGAAGTTTCTTTTAACAACCTTCAGATGGATTGAGTTTTGTTGAAAGGATTTCTACAGAATTTGTGTTAAATAGTTTCTCTGCAATACATAAATAATAAGCCAATACGCAATAAAACCCTGCTCAACTGTCCTTCCAATTCCATTTCTTATACATTTACTTTTACAACTGGCGAACTTATTTTGGCACTTTTATTTCACAATGCTTTTTGATTCAAATTTGAAGTAATATTTATTTTCCTTCTCTTTTAGGTAAGCCCTGATGTTTCCAACTCTTTGCAATGAAGGTAAGATTCATCTACGTTTTTCAATTTATTGCATAGTGTAGAGACTGATCAAAACATTAATAGCGTCACCATCATAACATCATTTACACGTGTGTTGTAGATTTTTTTAGATAGAAATTTTTTAGTAAAAGTAATTGTAGAACTCTTGAAGTCATACATTTAGTAAATGAGTATGTTGAATTTTTGTTCAGATGAGGCTAAGCGTTTTTTAAATAATTTTGTTTATTTGGAATTTATCTCTGCAAAAATGTAGGACGAATTGTTTAAGAAATTTACCTGAGTGTGAAATATCACTCAAATGTTACTCAGTAGCATTCCTATTTATTTTTCACTAATTCGTAAGTTATATCCTGCGATTTATGTCATTGGAATCTACTTTTTGATTATTGTCTAACAGAGTAATAAAGAAATTGTGGGGATGGTTTTCCAGTCTTCTGTGGCATTTCCGGCCTGCGGATGTCATTTATTCTTTGAAGCAAGGTGTCTTGATTTTAAAATCATTGTAAAGTACTTAATTGCTGATATAACAGGATGCCTTCCTTACTGATCGAAATATCTGGACTGAAATTTCTGAAGAGTTTCGATGTTGGAGTCTTTGGCAGAGCCCCAAAGTTTGATGCTGTGGTTGCAAATGGTTGCAGAATACTTTTATATATGAGTATTTTGTTTGTCAGCGAAAGTTCGTTATGTTTACCGATTGGCCATTTGATAGTTTCTAGTCTTTTGTAGATTTTTTTGACATGAACCTTTCACATTAATCTTCTCTCCAAATGTACTCCTAAGTAACTTCGTTACTTAAAGGGATCTGTTTATTTTAATTGCAGGCCTGTCTGCCCTTTCTCAGGGGAAAGGTAACAAGGTTAATTTTCTTTTGCTCGATTTTATTGTGCCTTTGAGGCAAGCCATTGATTTGTGTTGGGATGTCATTAGTGAATTTGAGGTACAGAATACGTACACACTTCCTTGAGAGACTTCAGGTTTCTATTGGATGAAATGAGGATTTGTTCGTTATATATTTGACATGGAAGTTTGTTAGTTAAATAGGATTCCTATTATGTGATGTGTAATCATCCATCGGCTGAACAAAACTTATGCTGCTCTCTGCAAAACTGTAACCACTAATAAAGCGCAAATCGGCGCTTGCAGATGAGTGAATTCATATTTACATGAATATCATCTCTAACGTATTCTTGACTTGTTTGAAGAGGTGCTGCACTTAAAAACCTAAAAGGAATTCGAATATTTCAAAATAAAATCCACTGTACGTCGATTAACACCACATGGTATACCTACTATAAACAGCTCTGTAGAGAAATAAACATCTAGGCTATCACTCAGTATATTACGTCACTAACAAAAAATCTACATCAACTCAACCTGGTTCCAGGTGCTAGACTTTCAATCTTGGAAAATACAGTTGTGGTTCCTCTAAAATGAAATTACGCCTCCCTAAATACCAATTTAGACCACCATAACTCGTATAAAAACTTAATCCAAGCTCACATCTCCCCCCTCTACCCTTCACACACCTCACCCTTCCCATCATTACATTGCGCTGGGCGAAAACTTCATATAAATAAGGCTCCTAGTTGGGATTTCCTCCCACGTCTATAATAGGTTACTATGAGTTTCTTTGCTTGCAAACACCTCCGTACTTTTTGAGTGATATATTAAACCTCCGTACTTTTTGAGTGATTAAAATATTGTTTTCTAGTTGGTATTGTGCTGTATTGTTTGTTATTCTGGCCATTTCAAACCTGGAAAGAGGTTTATCCACTGCTCGGGTACAATAAAAAAATTGCAATTTTCGAAAATAGATAATTCGTCGAAAATGAGACCTGCGTCATTTTTAAGCGTCTAATGTTCTATCCGAAGAAAACATTTTAAGAAAACAAACGAAGTAGTTTTTGACAAAATAATTGCTTAAAAATTGCCTATATTTCATGCAAACGTACATTACTCATATGTTCGAAAAATTTGTTCATGAACTTATTTTAAGATCTTTGCACAACATATTTTATTAAGGAAAAATATCTAACTTCAATTTTGTACTTGTAGAAAGATACCGAAAAAATTTTGAACTATTGCAGTGATCTAAAATTTAGAGATTTCAGTGAAAATGAGACTTGCGCGATTTCTGAAGCGTATTCTATGTCATCCGTGACAAATTTTAATCAATAAATTTCTAACCAGTTTTAAGAAAATGTTGAAATTGTTGAGGTTTCAGGTGAAGTATTTTTCAATATCCTGATTTTTCGATATTAAGGCTCCACAAAACATGGATTCTGATTACACAACGTATTGGAGAAAATAATTTACTTCATATAGGAACAAGATTAATCTCCTTTTTCGTACCAGTGCCCGATAACGTACGTTTTTCTGTCGAAATCATTTCCGCCGCAGCATTACAAAATTTCTCTGTACTGCGTAAACGTAGTGAAGGTCAGAAAGTGCCTCACTTTTCCACACCATACCATACTGAGTTCTATTTCAGAGATCCATAAGGATAACATAATACTGAATAGAAAAATAGCTCTATTTTGGAAACTCGTTAGTTTAGAATTACCAATATTATGTCTTCCCTGAATATTGACGTATGCTCCTGCGATAATCTGTTGAAGTGAACTGAATGTGAATGAAAATTTAAATAATGTTGTAGAGATTTATTTTTTAAACGATGAACCAGATGAATATGTATTTTTTTAAATTAATACTGCCCCTCTTTTTTAAATAATATCTCTCAGATTCTATTCAATTTCTTTCATTTTCTGAAGTCACCCATCTCGATCAGGTTTTTGTCCAGTTTCCCTGATCCATTGAGCAAATGCTGAGATGGCCCCTAGTTTTGCTTCTGGACGTAAATGTAGCTTCACTGTGCGCACGTTTTGTTGAGCACTCCTTTTGCTTGTAGTTCATTTACAGTTGAAATTGATTTTCTATAACTCGGGTAAAAAACATTTTTCAAATATCTTTATTTTTCTAAAATAATTATTTTCTAAATTCATTTTTTCGTTTGTTTGTTTTTAATAAAATTCTGGCCCTCAAGAAAATGTGCGCAGATAAATTTCTTTCCCCACACGTCATATACAGTTTTTACTGTTTTTTGCAAATAAATAAATAAATAAGTTGCTGCAGGAATACAAAATATTCTCTCTATTTACGGCTTACTTTACTTTATCACTGATTCCCATAAGGTTTCTCCTTGTTTTGAAATATCAACTTCACTGGACCATTACATTTCTTTTACACTTGAAATCAATTGTCAGTAGACCCAAGTACCGATCGTCAGACCTTTTCTTCTCGGCCGAGCATTATTTGCCTTTGAAGCCGAGGCGAGCGAAAACCTCTCATTCTGAGCTGCCATCTAGCAAATTTTGTGTTCACTGCCGTGGCGCTGGAGCAAAATCATCTGGTTCAGGACTAGTGCAGAAATAGAGGGCCCAGTCGACCGCCGCGAGATCTGGTGGCAAAGAGCTAGCTTTGGACTCCTCACACTAGTGGCTAGGGGGTGGAGGTGGTGGAACCGGGACACTGCGAGGGTGGCGCTTCACGGTGGTCACCTGTGCAACTACCAAGCCAACCCAAGGCCGGCGGAAGCCGACCACGTGGATTTGTTGTTGCAAACCATTAGTAAGCTTGTGAAATCGTTTAGAATTCCTAGGGGCAGGAATATAACACTTCCGCGTTTACAACTAAGATTCTTCATAAACAATTAATAAATATCAAATTATTTTTTTTGAATATAACTGCTTAAAACTATTTGTTAATACTATTAGAAGAACACAATATAGATTGATTTTGACTGTTTTAAGTTTTAATCAACTCTTCAGAATGAATTATTAATAACGCGTTTAACAATTTCTCATTAAATCATTAAACATTATTAATATAAACGGTTTTAATTGGACCACGTTTTTCAAGATTAATTATCACTTAAAAGAATGCTTATGAAACATCTCCAATTATTTTGTCCCCTCGAACTTCTTTCTGCTTATGTTAGCACTTATTGAAGTTCAATTTTGTTTACCAATTCAGCTGGATTTGTCAATTCAGAAGAGGTGCGATTCTTGAAGGTTGGGTGAACACGCCATGGTTTATTTAAACAGCGATATGAATCACCGTCATTAATAACTAATTTGTGGAAATTGTTATTGAGGAAAGGATGCATATGGGCTTCATAATCCCAAGGCGTTGATCATATATGAAATTGATGTATTGAAATACAGGATACATATTAATAATTTGTACACGCCTGGCTGAAACATGTGACAAGAGCATGCATTACAGACTTAACAGTTTTAAAACTTAGTAATGATGAATACAGGCCGAAATAATATGTAGTATAAAACGTAAAAATATGTACATAAACATAAATATGTAATGTAAACTGTGAGAATATGTAATAAATATGTAAAATTGGATGTATTATGCAATATTAAAATACATTAATTATAAAACCAATTAACCAAATACAAAATGACATTATTCCAAAATTTAAGAAGAATACAAACGTTTTAAAAATTATTTGGAGAGCACAAGTTGACGCACATTTTGCACCATACAACTTCCCCGTCAGTAATCCAAGCTTTATCTATTGCTATCCAGGACCGTAGTTCAGAAGCTAGACGAGATGCAATAGAAGCAGTCGTACAAACTAGCGGTACCTACACTCAGCAAACAATCACTTTAGCATTTTCATCGAAATGTCGGCGGTTGCCAGTTTCTGGGAAATTAAGGTTAAAGATCACAAAACCCGGCGTCAGTGATACTTTTCACACCTAAAGGTGAAAATAATATCTGTCTCTGATACGCATTTCCCGTCACTGAGGTAACTGAAGCAGGCGCGCCGGCCTGTAAGAACATCCGATCGGGTCTTAACGAATATTTTTGAAATCTCCACTGAAGATTTCGTAATGCCTTTTAACACTAATATTTTTACTTTCTCGCCTTACGAACAAGTAAGAGGAGAAAGATATGTAATCGTACGACGGAAAACGGCGAGATTTTTATTATTAAATACTTTCTGCATATTAAACTATGTGCATCACCTCCGCTCTCACTGCAGAAAAAAACAAGAGCCCACTCGGATTGAAACGTGTTTCTCGGACTCTTCCTGCGCCCCACCACGACTACACATTGTGCATCCCTGAGAAATCGGAGCTCGAACGTCCCTCGCCGCGGGCACTGCGTGCCCTTGCAGAGCTCAAGCGTGCTCCGAGCACGCACGTGCTTCGTTTGACAGGCCTGATATAAGTAATTGTTTTGACAGATATTAAAGGAACCTCGTATCCCAGACCAGAAAAATGTGCAACGTCTTCATTTATTGAATCCTGAAAAAAATATATATCTTAATTTCATTTGAAATTAGGAGGAATGAAAAATTTCGTAGGATAAACCTGATTGATTTTTGTACTTGAAATCGAAATTTCCCAAAATAATTGATGCTGAATTGAAATAAAGGATTTTTAGGACCAAAAATGCGGTTATTAACGGCGGATGAACATTTTGAAGAACTGTTAAATCTACTGAAAAAGGCTGCCTGACAGTTTTTCAAAGATGTATATTGTATTTTCGTTGAAAACCATAAAGCAAAAACCTGTCGGACAGTGTGGCTGATCTGCATTCTTATAAAGCTATGGGATGTAACATGTTCTTGAAAATTCACTTCTTAGACTCTGACTTCGCCTTCCGGAGCCTGTCAGCGATGAGCACGGTGGGCGTTTTCAGCAGTAAATTTCTACAATGAAAAACAGGAACTAATGCAAGTGTGGTTCTAATACATTGACTGACGACTGTTGAACCAAGAAGGGTGATGTTTCAGATATAGAGTATCCCTGAAAATCATCATTACTACTTTCTAGGTACAGAATGAGTAATCAGAATGTAGATCAGTAAGAGAAGAATACCATTGAAAGTTGGATAGCTAGTAACTGATTTTATTAAAAATTATAAAAAGTTCAAATTAGTATCACACAAAACTCCTGCCTGATGGAGAAAAACTGAAATAATATTTGAATTTAGTATGAAAAATACTTCTAAAATCTGTTATTTTCATTCCTGTGAAAGAAAAAAGTTTACTTTTGTAGACTAATGTAATTTGTGAGCTGGAAATTTGACATTTTTCATGCGAACAGAAATGTACCATTGTACAATGGCATTTGTATCATTGGCATTTCTTCAAAATTGTCATTTTTACTTTCTTTTAAACGCATTATAATGAAAGTTGTGTGCAAGAAAAAGTCTACATATTTCGACAGAAGAACGCACTTTTTCAGTCTCTGATAACTTTTTTTTCTCTTTCTTTTCTTTTCTAATTTACTTAGTGTATTTTCTCGAATGCATACTGCTGTAAGTACCCACGATTTCGCCGTTTTTGATATAGAAAAATAGATTTTTTCAAAACTGTACTTCTCCGTCGGTTGTGTCCCCTACAATTTGAAACATAGCTTTTAATTTTGTAAGATAGTGCGCTCAGTTTGCCAGGCTCGCCTTACCCAAACCTGCCTCTCCACGCTTCATCCGACAACAATGCATTGTATGGAATGGTTTAGAGATTGCTTTAAACTAAAGTTTTAAAAAAATACATACTTATGGTAACCTCTTGAAATATCCTACATAGTTTTTTCTTAGCTGTTCAAACATTAAAAAACTTGTAGTCACTACAAGGATTTAAACATTTGTGTGGAACATACATTTGCTCGTACATTTTATTCTCATTTAATAAAAGACTTACAAAATACGTTGAAGATGATAACATTATGCAATATAATTAATACTGAAATATTCAAGTGTTATGGTGTAGTTTCTAAGTAAATAAATGAAATTACTTTATATCTATGAAATTTTGTTTACTAGCTAAAGTGTAGTCCACGTTGGTTTTACTGCATACGACAATCGCTGTGTTTAGAATATACAACGTGTTTCTAGCCGTTTGATAAAACTCCCCACGCAGTGAGTGCAAAGTCTGTGCACGCGGAGGGTGCTGCCGCCGGCAACGAACCCCGACCAGCGAGGGTGGCGTGGCTTCTTTGCCGCATCGGGACACCGCTAGATGGCAGGCAGGACGTTCCGCGCGCCCCTTCATCCTGCTTCCCCCGCGCTTCGTTTGCCTAAGTTCCAACCACAAATCTCGAGCTGCGGATCGCGTGAAAGACACACGCCAAGGTATATCTTCACTTTTTCTGTTTAAAGGCATTACAGAGAAGGCGTCCAAACGTACTACCCCAGGGAATTCACAAAGGTTCCACTACAGACCCCAGGGGGTTCGTATAGCCCACTTTGGGAAACACTGCATTGTATAGCTCGACCAAGTTGGGAATGATGTTTACAGGAGCGCGCCACCGTCTGTGTTTACAGCCAAAACGACAGAGACGGAGATATAAGGATACTCAATTCAAAATTAAAATGGGACCGTGGCAAACTATTCTGGAAAAAGCGCGAATTATTTCGTTGGAAATCTAGCATCTTCCCAATTAATATTTTAACTGTATTTGGATATGTCTGCACCTTATATTGGAATAAATAAAAGTATAATTTTCCCTGAAAAACTATACAAAATTTTGAAACTAGTTCTTTCGATGAGCAGTAACGCTCATATAAATCTCCCGCCTTTCTGTGACAGGTCAGGTAAGTGTTACGCTACACTCAGTCGGTGTAGAGCCGTCAAATGTGGAAACGTGGAAGAAAATGCCGGTATGCCTTGTCGACACCACAGGGCGCAATCAGAATGAGTTCGAATAGGGCAGAATTATCGGTCTCCGGGGAGCAAGTTTGTCATATTGTAACAATGCGGCTCGAACGGGGTGTACTGCGCAAATGTGATATGTGTGCTCGCGTCAGCACTCGTCGCGATAATGCATTGATTGTTGCCACTGTCATCACTCGGAAAAGGCAAGTGGCTGTGGTAGACATTTGAGACGGTGTGCCGTCTCGAATCTCTACCATAGCCACCTCTACAACCAGTTGATAGAGTAGGCGACTTCGGGACACAAGACCACACAATGTGACCACAGCGCGAGATGATCGCCATCTTGTCCGCATGGCCGTAACCGACAGAACGACGTCGTCCACAGTGTTGGCTCGACTTTGGAAAACTGCAACAGGGTTGTCAATTCTGCGACGACGGTTCAACCCGTCTGCTGAGGGCTGGACTGCTGGCACGAATAACAATGCGTCGGATTCCGTTGACCAGAAACCACCAACGCCTCAGACAGCAATGGGCATGTAAACGTGTTCACTGTTGTGCTTAGTGCTGAAATGTAAGTTTTTCGGACGAGCCCCCCTTCAATTAGTTCATCAGCGATGGTCGCGTACGTGTTCGTCGCTTCCGTGGTGATCGCAATCTGCCAGCCTGCATTGTTCCGCGTCACAGGGGACAAACGCCAAGTGTGATTGTTTGGGGCCCCATTGCCTACAATGTGCTATCTCGCCTCATAACGTAATGAGGGCAATCTCAACAGCAACCGCTACATCAAGGAAGTTTTAGAGCTCGAGTTACTGCCCCTCCTGCAAGTAGGTCCTCATGCCATAATTCAGCCGACTGTGTGTGGCGAGTAATTTCAATGCTTTCTGCAAAGAACCACGGGGACTACTACGTCTCTGGCCTGCACGCTCGCCTGACATGTCGCCCATCGAAATCCATGTATCCCATGTCTGGGATACGATTGGTCTTCCTGCAGCCACTGTCGATGCTTTGTGGTCACGCATAGAAACTGTGTGGTAGTATGTTCCCCAGCAGCATATCCAGGCTCTCTTTAAATCCATGCCACGACGTCTAGAGGTTATGATGGCAGCGCGTGGCGGCTTCACACCTTACTAAATACTCAAGGCCAAAATGCAGACACAGTTCTGTAATTCTAATCATTTTTTTATTACCATATCCCTAATCTGTGGAATGTCGGCCCCGTGGCCGAAATCGCTAAAGCAGTAGTGCCGTGGCGATCTCGAGTCGCAGGGTCGCGGGTTCGAGTCCCGCCTCGCACGTGGGTGTATTTGTGTTTGTCTGTGTGTGTCTTCTCACCCCTCATCATCATCACTTCATCTTCCATATCCCCACGGCTAACAACCCTGGGGTGTAAAAGTGAACTCAGCAGAAATGCTGTTCCCCCCAAACAATGTCTTACGTGCATAAAATGCACGTTCGCATGGTCCAAAGAGGCCGATTCGAAAAAAATCTGTGGAATAAATTTCATTGTAAAAGTATGTCTTCTTCTTCTTAGTGTTGCAATTTTCACAAACACCAGTGTATTAGGGAAGTTGAAAATGTGAAGAAATATATTTTGGTTGGCCGCCGACGGGTAGCATCTGAGAAGAGGGTGGGGAAAACCGGAAGTCTGGTCCAGACTAAACAGATTAGGAGACTGGTACAAGAAAGTCTGTTCCATTCTGTAACGTCCGTATTTGCTTTATCATATACCTACAAATGTACGTTAAAATTTTTCCCAAAAATGATTTCAAATTTTTAATATCATTTTTTGTAAATGAAATGCACTCATATAATAGGGTAGTTTCATTATCATTATGAACTGAATTTTCGAAAATTGCAAGTTGAATGTTCGTGGACTCCCTCGTACAACTACATTATTAAATAGCTAGCTTAATGTGACGTCGTCGATGCTTTAACCTACCTTCCGTTGTTTGACGCCTTTTTTTCTTTCTTCGCTTTTCGTCATCTTCGTCTTCTTCTCCTCCTTGGTCTCCTTCTTCTTCTTGGTCTTCTTCGTCGTCTTCGTCTGCGTTTTCTTCGTCTGCTTCGTTGTTGTCTTCTCTCTCTTCATTTCTGTAAAATTCACCCAACTGGTAATCAAGAGGGCAGGCTTTGGATTTGCTGCTTTTGGAATTTCTAGAAAGTTTGGACGAAAAGATACAGTGATAGGATGAGGGCTGCGTCTTCTCTACCTAACCCTATTACTGCGAAGTGTGATAGGCTGTTAATGAGTTTTTTCAGTACTATTGACAAAATCCCCGGTTATGAACACCTGCGTGATAAGTTTGACTAACACGCGGAAAGTCGTAAAAGTCGGGTGCTCGCGTCAGCCCTCGTCGTGATAATGGATTTATTGTGGCCACTGTCTTCTCTCAGAAAACGCAATTGGCTGTGGTAGAGATTTGAGACGGCGATCTCTACCATAGCCACCTGCGTAAGTGCCACAGTGTGTCATTTTGACGATTTAGGAGGAAAAATTAATAACTCTTTGAAATGAATTTATCGTACTTTTTGGAGGTATGTTGTGTAAATAATGTACAAATAAACAAATTTTCTAGTAAAAAGTAAATTTTTACGAAATATTTTGTAAAAAACTTATGAAATTTCAATACTTGTATTAGCCCTAAAAACAGTATACGATTTTCAAACATTACATTTGTTTAACATTGTTGGACACATGTATTTGAATTTTACAAAACACACTCTGCAAGAAAAATATAATGAAAATATACGAAAATGAAAAAGTAAAATGAGAGGAATGTATAACAATTAGTTTGAATCACTCTTCCCGTTTTGGTCTCATGGCGATTCTTCTGTGTATATTCGTCTCTTTTGCCTCGTTCCTCGATTCTAACAACACCAGAAGTTCAGATTTCACTTTTATGGGTGCAGTTGTGGCTTTGGCGCGTAGCCTGTAGAGCAAATCCATATTTGTGTCTACTCTTGACGTTTTTCTAGTTTTTTTTCCGCAGCTTTGCTCTATTTTATTCTCCTTTCACTTGTGAAGTTCGAATTTCTGAACGATAAGAAATATGCAAAATATCTCTTAAAAATGTATTCAAAGTACCAGTACAACTTGCGCAGTGAATTCGGTGTCTTTAATGGACACTTTGGATGGTTCAAGGTCTCTCATTTTCTACTATAATTTCCCAAATTCTGGAGTTATTAAATCTACAGCTTCTTTGGCGTAATTTAATTTAATTGGTCGGCAAAATCTTGTCAAAGAAGAAACTGTATTTTCCCAAATAATAGTTCCTAAATGGTTCCTACCTGTATTTTCTGTTACTTTTTTAAATTTTAAATGTCCGTGCCACGGCGTGATCAATGTTTGGAGGAGAATTTCTCCTGATCTTTCTGTAACTGTAATTTCTGCTGGATAGCATGTTTAGATGCCTTCACTTTGTGATAAGAGGGACATAAATTACAATTTAAATCTTTCGCTTGTTGGCGTATGTGTACATGTTAGAGGGTTCAAAGATTGGTATCCACCATCAAAGCAAGTGCCTGGTCAACTAACAATGATGAAGGCTTGTGAAGAATGGGTCTTCGGGCATTCTTAATTGCAGTTCCCCTATTGGAAGAAGCTGCTAACGATAGCTGTCGAATATCTTTTGTCATCCTTCCTTAGTTTGATTTTAATTTTGCAAATGGTTATGGATAATTCTTGTGAGCTAGTGGTGTCTAAAAGATGTTTCAATTTTATAGCTTTTTAAAGAGGTTTTAGCTATAATCCCACAGTATCTGAAGGACGTATTAGATCTTCCAGCTCTATTAATTTTTACTTTTATTTGTGATAGGAGTGGCACTGCCTCCAATATGTAATCAGGAAGGGTAAGAGTTTCTTGGAGCCAGGACGAATTATATTTCATCAACCGCACTTTACTTCTCAAGTATTTTTGCCATCTTTGTTTCATCATTTTGCCATCAATTTCTTGAGAAATGCATCTAACGTAAGACTTAATTTTGTCCAACAATGCCTTTTGTGGATCTACAATTTGTAATTGATGTAAGAAAAACATTTAATATAGCTTTGAATCCCTCATCAATTTAATTTTTTACTCATGTATCAAATAACAACCTGCGGGTAACTTGAAGAGCTTTTGTGTAAAAACGTATATGTTATTAAGATAAGCAGGTCTTTTCCTAAGTAAGAACCCAAAATACTAGTTTTAAAATGTATATGGCTCGAAGGGTATATAATGCTGTATAACACAGTAAAACTCTAATTGAATTTAGAGAACGTGTAATACATATAATATAAATTGCTCACTTTTTCAATAATGTTTTTAGGTACAACAAAAATCAATACTAAAATATATCCACACAAAAATAACCGAAAATCCAGGTAAATCCTACTAGTAAACCCAAAAACCACAGAAGAAGACAAGGGGTGTATTCCGACTCAGAGAACGTCACGGACTGAAATAATCATTAAATTGAATGCATTAAATCATGCGAAGCTGAGCACTGTCGGAGCGGCGATTGACGTGTTTGAACATGCAACGTGGGGTTCATGTGACCTTCAAGGATAACTGACAACATTCTCACATAGTTGAGACATACTACTATACAGAAATATAACAATTTTACTATTTCAATTCAATCGAAAATTTACTTTTTTACAACTAGTTGGCCTAAATTACACTCTCTGGAACAGGACCAAAACAGTTTTTGTGGCGCGGTCTGGCGTCTGCAAAGAGAGCCAACCGAGGGGAGGCGTGGTCAAGTAGGTGGCGCAGGCGCTGCACGCGTGCCAGGGGCGGGGCCGTGTTAACGCACGGTTCCGAACGGGTTCAGATAAATTACATTGTTCAGTGTAAGTACTTTACAGATGTGTTTTTTTCTGACTTATGCTAGTTAAAAATCTAAGCTAACTTAATCTACACATTGAAGAGGATACTCTTAGGGGAAAACCTCGAGGTTATGCGTCATGGTTTGCTAAGATTTTTAGAAAGGCTTCGAGCAGAAATCAGTTTTGTATTCGGGTCTTGGTTGGGTTCTTCCCTAGTTTGAAATGAACTGCTGCTGGTATATCTGTTAGGTTTTGATAGAAATTGTGTGATATGTGGGCTATTTGGTTTATTATTGTATTCATGTTCGAAATGGAGTTGTTTATTACTTATGAACCAGAGTGCATTTGTGATTAATCTGATATATTTATTTTGAATTATTTGGAGTTTATTGATATTTGTAGGGGCTGCGTTTGTCAATATGTGGCATGTGTAGAGCATTAGTGACCTTATTATAGTTATGTAT
Source organism: Acheta domesticus (assembly GCA_031308135.1). Taxonomy (NCBI): domain Eukaryota; kingdom Metazoa; phylum Arthropoda; class Insecta; order Orthoptera; family Gryllidae; genus Acheta; species Acheta domesticus. The sequence continues at coordinate 33,720,508 of JAHLJT010002406.1, forward strand.
ATTGTTAAAAAGTTTGTAAATGACAAGGATTTGTGTTTGTTGATTTAGTGGCCGGAGTTGAAATAATTTTTTTCCAGGTTGTTTAATTTTGATATCTATATGACGTTTCCAGGTTGGAAACTCAGAAAGCATGGAATACTTCCTGGAAAGTATTTGATGGGTTGTGATGGAGGGGTCCAGGACATAGGAGAATTATTTATTACTAGCAGAGGGGAGAAGTAAACTTTCGGAGTGAGACAATTTTTACTATTGTTTCGTCGGAATAAGTTGAATTTTCCAGATGTTTGACCAGGTTTCTACCACTTTCCCGTAAACTATACGTACGTATAGTATAGGGAAAGTTATGTAATGCTGCGCGAAAAAACGGTGGATTTTCGGCAGAAAAACTCTTATTACAGAGCCCTGGTTACGAGAAAGTGGATAAATCCAGTTGCTAAATTAAGAAAAAACCTCCTAGCCCGTGGGGCTGCCAAAATCCCTCTTTTGTGGGTCCTTAATACCGAAAAACCAATTGAAAGCAAAACGTCCGTCCGTCCGTCTGTGAACAACGTTAGCGACTAAACCGTTTTGCCGATTGTCTCCAAAACTGATATTCCCCGATCGATCTAAATATTCTTGCGGCCCCTTGAATTTGAAACCGATATTTTAATTTTGGAGGGTACATTACATGAAGCCCCTGGGACATTTTCAAAAAAGTGGCACCAACAATTTTGACAAAATTGTATTGTTGGATATTCTGAACGTCATTTAACAGAATGGCGTAGGTCTCACGTTGGTTGAAAACTCTGATTTTTCGAAAATTGACAAAATTCAAACTTTTTTCGGTATCTTCCTACACCTACTATTATGAAGATACAATGTTCGTTCTCAATGAAATGTATTCATAAAGATCTTCACATAAGGTCATGTTCATTTTTTTGAAAATATTAGTAGTTTTTCTATAATTTCCTGACAGACAAAATTGCCCGCTTGGAATTGTCTGCGCTTCGTTTTCGTCGTTTTCTTACAACTACAATTTTAAAAATACAATTTTTTCTAAATTCAATGTATTTATCAACACTATATCTTCAAATAATGTCATGCTTATTTTTTTCAAAATACGAGTAGTTTTTCTATAATTTTGTGACAAACATAATAGCCCGATGTAAATTTACTGCGCTTCGGACAGCTGGATGCGTCGTAAATTAGAGTTTGCAATTTTGTATATTATTTCTTTGTTCTTTTCTTACATTCGACCTTTTGTTATACATTTACACATTAATATTTTAGAAATTGTTTATTTTGAAATAAAAAGTAAAAAAAAATAATAGCTCTCAGAATAGCGACTATGCAGGGTCTGCAACAATGGAATTCACTTTGCGCTTGTGAATATCTGTAACTTACGTGTGATTGATGTGACCTGATGGAGCTGTATGAAAAGGAGTTATAATTGTCTAATTTATGTTGATATTTGCATGAAAATATTTAGTTTTCGCACCAAATGATGTACCATTTGTAATGAGTAGAGTATTTGTTGCATGGTTTTAAAATACTCTTATCTAATCATGGCTCTGTGGAATACATTTCTATATTGTCCAGGATATCAGTCTTCTTTTGAAATAATTGCTAAGATGTTAGTAGCGCATAAAGTGCAATATTTCAGTACCACGTAGCTGTTTCCTCTAATATGGGAAAGTAAGTGCTGTTGTAACACCACTAGTTTTATTTAAGTGGGTTTGAATTTGTGATTGAAGGTTATTTAGTGAGTATCCTGAGGCAAAGGGGGGTGTATCGTCTGCGAATTGAGCTGTGTTAGAAATTGTTGATAATGGAATGTCTGAGATGTAAAGGGTATTCTAGCAAAATCCGGACAAAACCATGTCAATTTTTACAATGATTTATTTAATAATGCTCCACACGAAATAATCGAGCGGATTCAAGTCAGGGTTGTTGGGAAGCATAGAGCTGAAAAAATCGAGGATAGCGAAAAATCTCTATCTTCAATTTTGTAGTTCTAGGAAGACGCCGAAAATTTTTCGAACTTTGCAATTTTCGAAAATTCAGAGTTAACCGTAAAAATAGGATCTATGCAACCTTAATTAGTATATTTTACTCTATTATTGTCTTATTTTACTCTATAGAAATTTAAAGAAAAAATTTGAAGCCGTTGTTCAGAAAAGTTTGAAATTATCCGAGGGCTTCATGTGAAGTATCCCCAAATTTTGAAGGAAGTTTTTAAAAATCGCGGCGCCTCGAGTGGACGTAGATTAACCGGGGAATATTCACTTGGAAGAAATCACACGTATGGTTTAGGCGCTGGTGTTGTTCACAGACTGACGGACGGACGGATAGATGGACGGGCAGACGGACGAGCAGACGGACGGGCAGACGGACGGACAGATGTTTTGAAAAAAAAAAAACACTTTTTCGGTATCAGGGGACCCAAAAAGTGTATTTCCGTTAAAATCTCGAAATCGATTTTCCGCAGCATTACATAACTTTCCCTATACTACGTATATTACTTCGTATATACGTACGTATACGGGAAAGTAAAAAGGTTGGAAGTTGCGTAACAAGTGCAATCTCTTATAAGAAGTGCCGATTGTCAATTGTTAATAAATGCATGCAGGAAGACAAATTTTTTAGTGAATTAATGTGAACACGCTTTACGAATTGGCAAGACATACTGCGTTAGTACTGTTAATTAATCACTGACGGTATTTCCACAAAACTATAATATTTTGCGAAACGTCCAACCGTGACGAACGCCTCATTGCTACTGTTCTTATTGCCAGATATTATACTGCGATTTTTCTGACTTTTGCCCCTCAAGGCCCGTCTTCACGATGGAATATGTCACGGTATTTCGCGACGTTCTCAGTCGTGTCGCCAGATATTTCGTGATCGCTTCCGTATCAAGCAGTGCTTGTGATCATGCGACTCCTAGCGGCGCGACGGAGAAAGACGCGAAACACCGTGTGATATTCCATCGTGGCCGTAGGGGCTTGAGGGGTAGAGTTGGAAAAGTCGCACTATGGATCAGCCGTGACGCGACCGGCAAAAGCCGCCGGGCTCGGCTGTGACCAATAGAAGCGCGACGCTACATTTGAAATATTTAGAAATAATGTGATTGCACTTTGCAATTAAGAAATGAGTTGAACGTGTGTGCAGGAATTCAAATATTAGAAATAATAATACTTTGTGTTTGTTAGAACAATGATGTACAGTTAGTTTGTGGAAACAAAAATAGTGTATTCTTGGAATCGCGCATTGCCAGGTTTCGTGCTGGTTAGAACTTAAACGGCGTTGCCAAGCTTCGTGCTTGTTGGCGATGGCTTGTAATGAAGCAGAATACATATAAATTGATTTACAATAAACTGATCCTTCGATTCTGAGCGAGTGAGCAAACATGAATAAAAATACAATTAATTAGGCGTAAAAAATCTTTGCGAGTTCGAATAAAATTCTTGTTTCCATGTTACAGGTGGTCTTCCTCGTTTCCGTTTTTCAAATGGTTCCCAATAAAATACTAATATTTAAATTAATGATTCTTAACTTCCATATAATTCTTCACCCATTACCATCAAATAAAAATTGTATTGCTACGAACGTTGATAATTCGATGGAATTCCATATTTCTGGTGTTACATATTACTAATTTAGGTTCGAAATTGGATGCCGAAGGCTGTCAAAGTGAATTGGATGCGGACATAATGCAACAATTTATTTATTTATTTTATTTATTTACGTCAAAAACAGTTAAAAAACTGCGTATGACGAGCTATGGGAAGAAGTGAATTTTGTGCACGTTTTCATAATTCTGTGGACTCTTGTGGACTTCTGTGGACAATCTTGGGCAAAAAACGCAAAACTTGAATTCAAAGTAGGTTTAATTAGGTTTTGGAGGTCATTTCTTATAACCCTGAAGCCATAAAACGAAATGTTTAATCTTTTTTTGATTTAACTATTCTATGGAAATAATTTATAGTTATTTTTCTTCGTTTTATACGTGCTAAAAATTACAATTGTACAATTATTGTACAAATTATTTTATTTTATTAAAGTTAGTTTGTACACATATATAAACAATGAACAGTATCTGTACAGTTTTCAAGATATTTTTTATGGCATTCTGAGTGTTAATTAGGCATCACTTTCGTAAGAAGTGACTTCAAAAACAATAATTCAATCAAATTCAAGTTAGATGTACACTCACTCAAAAAAATATTCGGACACCTGTGATTTTACCATATTTTCTTTTATTAGAAAAGGATATGAAACTTTTCGTAATTTTGGTTGTAAATAATGAAAGACGCGCGTTTCATACGTTAGAACAACATGCAATTTTAATTTTCACATTACAAATTATTAAACTACATTGAATTTGAAAAAAACTTGATTCTCTGGAATGTCAAAAAAATATTCGGACACATAAAATAAACAAATTAATAAAACTAAATAAAACAAAAAATAAATACATCAATAACTTGTAGGGAGTCCTTTCATTTTCAAAACTTCATTCAACCTCTTTGGCATACTTTCTACGAGTTTTCTAGTATACTCAGCTGAAATTTTGTTCCATTCTTTGCGCAATCGCACTTTTAATTGTTGTTTGTTGGCGATAGGCTCCTTTCTCACTTCACTGTCCAACTTTTGCCAAAGATTTTCTATGGGATTGATGTCTGGGGATTGGGGGGGGGAGGGTGAAGAACTTTAGGACAGTTGTACAAAAGCCACAGTTGAACTAATTGGGACGTATGCTTGGGATCATTATCCTGATAAAAACTAAAATTATGCCCAATACCTAACTTATCAGCACTTTTCTTAAGATTGTCCTTGAGCACATTTAGATATTTGTGTTTGTCCATTATATCTTCAATGAAGACAAGCTCACCCACACCACTCGCCGCCATACAGCCCCATATCATTACGTTACCACCTCCGTGTTTTACTGTAGGCTGCAGATTCTTCTCTTGTAACTGCGTGTTTGCCTGTCTCCACACCAATGTTTCTTCCATCAGGTCAAGTTCAACACATTAAACTTACTCTCGTCCGAAAATATCACACGATTCCACCATTCAAGATCCTTGTTTACATGTTCCTCAGCAAACTCCCGCCTTTTCCTCTGTTAATCTTATTTATGAACGGCTTTCTTCTAGCCACACGACCATGAAATTCTGCTTTTCGTAGAATTACTCGAATTGTCTCTGGATGTACTTCCTTCCCCAGGTCTTTTCTCACCTCTGCAGCAATCTTCGGTGCACTTAACTTGGGATTTTTTAAATTTTCCTGACTACGAAAATCCCTTCTCGACGGGAAAGTTTATGGGGACGTCCACTTTGGCGGTGAGAATCAATCCTTTCTTCTTGTTTAAATCGTTTAATAATGTCATATACCGTGCTTTTCTTCATATTTAAGTTTTTTGCAATTTCACAGCAGCTCTTGCCTTTTGCATTGTGAAAGATAACTAATTGTCGCAGTTCGAAAGAGCTGTTCTTTCCTTTTCGAGGCATTCTTTCAACGTGCTTCAAGGAGAGACACTAATAAACTGATTTTCGACAGCGCTTCGATTGACCGTTACAACCGTTCCGTGAATCAACCGTGGGAAAAGATCCTACATTTTGTTTTCGCCCAGTAGTTCGTTGACAAAAATGATGGGGATACGTCTGTCCGAATATTTATTTGGTGTGCAATTTCCGTTACTGAAAGTTCTAATGCAAATTTATCATTGATGTAAAAGCAGAAAAAAAACGCATTTTGTAGTATACGAGTATTTACACCTAAAAGAATATTGAAATTATCGCTGGTATAATATTTTAATGTTTTAACAGGCTCAGAACGTGTTCAATGTGAGTATTCTGAGCACTGTCCGAATATTTTTTTAGTGAGTGTAGCAAATTTAGAGAAAGTAATGACTAGAGACCTGACACTAATAACACTGACCGACAAAATTTAACTTTTTGTCTGTTAAATGAAATATAATGGCTGTTTCTGGTGGAAAATGGTGTTGTGATTTCAACGTTGTGGAGCATTTATTTGTAACGGGCAACGTTTTTTGTAATAGGCAAATTAAAAAAATACACAGTTGTTAAGATATTAGTTTTCTTTACTTTACTTATAACAATCTCAATCAAAATGTAGTTTTGAACGATTGCTTATTGTATTTCGTTTGAGAATATCCTCTTTTTGTGCCTGGTAACAGTCTGCAAGCATATCTTGAATCCATTTTCCCTTGTAATATTTTCCCATTGTTGCAATGTCTTGGAGCAGTCACTCACCGTGTTGTCGCTCACAGCACCATGACGTTTAGGAAATAAGTCTAAGTGAAAATACAGAAAATTTGCATCTCAGAACATTATAATTGTGAAAGAATTCCTACATTATACCAAATCTTCATATGTCTCGGCCTTTCTGTTACCAAGGAATTCCGTTACGAACCTTTTGAAGTGACGTTCATGCAACCTTTTGAACACTATTCAAACTTGACTCAAAGTCAAGATCCCTCATAACCTGCTTTATTTTTGATCCTATAAATATTCCGCTCTTTATTTTCGCGTCAATAATCCTCGGGAATTTGTTCTTTGAGTACGGAAAACCTGGCCTACTTTAATCCAATTTTTCATCAATCCGAGGTTGATATGCAAGGGAGGAAGGTGTAACGGGGTTTCATTTCTTGGTGTTACTTGTGATTCCAGCTACTTTGGTATTGCAGAAATAACAGCCTGTGGGGTGGTCCTTTGGTTCCCTCCATGTCATGGTAATTGCAAATATCATAAATGTCGCGATTTAAGTCAACCACTACGTAATGTTACATAAGGCGCACAGCAAGTATGAAGGGTCCATAATTTGTACTGATCGCCGATTTGACACCGATTTGATACAATTTATATGCTTTTCGTCTTAAGGGAATAATATTCCGCCTTTGGTTGTTCAGTTACCTCACTGCATGTACATAAGATAAATTATTTGGATGATTTGCTCACAGCCGCGGTATAGCTAGGCATCTGTGTGTAAACAAATTAACATCTCGATCAGGGTTTTGTCCAGTTTCCCTGATCCATTGAGCAAATGCTGAGATGGCCCCTTGTTTTGCTTCTGGACGTAAATGTAGCTTCACTGTGCTCACGTTTTGTTGAGCACTCCTTTTGCTTGTAGTTCATTTACAGTTGAAATTGATTTTCTATAACTCGGGAAAAAACATTTTTCAAATATCTTTATTTTTCTAAAATAATTATTTTATAAATTAATTTTTTCGTTTTTTTTCGTGTTTTTTTTAAAATAAAATTCTGGCCCTCAAGAAAATGTGCGCAGATAAATTTCTTTCCCCACACGTCATATACAGTTTTTACTGTTTTTTTTGACAAATAAATAAATAGATAACACAAGAACGCAATGAATAGATGAGTCGTGCACTACAGAATATCAACGCCTTTCTTGCTCGACACGCACAGCGAAACTAACATGTAATGACCCACGTACACAATGCGTATCGTCACAAGTCGGCGCGTCGTTTACGTGGGTCACTGCAATTCTCTTCGCAATGTCCGAAGTTGCTCAACTGATTTGACTGGTCTGGCACATATTGCACGTCGTGAGTGGAATCTACAATGTCATACATTGTTGGCGACCAACGTCTTGTAATGAATCTGCAAGCAACAAGCGTTTTAGCATGAACCAAAGAGTATAGCTCGGCATTAACGATACTTGGCCATTGCGCGAAATATATGTAGTTTTGGTGTATGTGTAATTACACGAAAACTGTGCCCGATGGGCAATTTTTGTGATTGTATTCGGCTTTAGCGTAGCTGCGTACATAAGAAACAGCTAGAGTTATCCATTTAAAAAAAATCACTGCGACTAGTGTAAGACTCTGTCGACTCTGTGAAAGATGTAAGCATTTATGCTCTAAAAACTTTGAAAATATGCCTATCAGTTGCCCGGAAATCAATCAAAATTTCCAATGCGTGAGGAAAAAAGGAAGAAACTTTGCAGATTTTGTGTGATTTTGTTCAGCAGAATTTTTGTTTTTGCAGGACACTAGTAATGTATGTTAATCCATCATAACACCATTTTTCATAATTTTATGCTCTGTACATTCACCCGGCACTGTCTTCGTACTATACCGTTCTATGAAATTACGAAGAGTGCTACGAGTATTAATTTCCACAATGGAATGTCTGCAGCTAAATAACCTAACATTTAGCTACAGAACCATATTTTAATGCAATGACGAGAACCCCGTAGGAGATATTCATGCCATGAAAAGTGAAGTTTCTTTCTTTTTTGTTCGCATTTGCCGTTCGTCTGTGTCTTGTTAGTGTTCAAGTCACGTATGTTAGTTTCATACAGTTATTAGGTTTAAGATAGACTCAACGGCATGTAATTCTCGAAAATATCGTGATTTTCTTGTTCAATGTCATGCATAATTCACGTAGACCAAATCGATATTAGCTACAATAACCACGTACATAGAAATCACATTACAAATTTAAAAATTATTTATTGAAATGCCGAATATTGTGGAATACTTTGGTACAGTCTTTTGTTTTACGTGTTAACAATATTAATTTGTAGATGTGCAGAAATTAACAACATTGCATATCTTGTAGATAACAAATATTTATTAAAGTAGTTAAAACGGATTTTAAAACAGGTAAAATTGATAAAAATGATAAAAACTGAGAAGACAACGTTTTAAGAACATTACTTTTTGTCCTTCAAGTTCTGTAAGTTCCCTCCGTAGTAATTATTTTTATTTCTTTTTTTTTTTTTTTTTTTTTAATGTTTGAAGGCTTGGCAACTAAGGCCTTTAGCCTTTTTACTTTTTATTATAAAATGTCACATATACAAGTACAATTTACAGTTACATTTCAAATTTTATGAAACAGATTTGCTTCTTTCAGGAATTTTAACGTCCTGCCAGTCGCCGTTGTGTCCGTTCCTAGGTCCTCCTTCAGATCCCCCTTCATTTCACATCTGTCTCTGATTGTTACGAGATTCACGCAGTCCGTTAGTATATGCTTCACTGTTAAAACTCCACCGCAGTCGCAGACAGGTGGTTCCTCATTCTTCAGCATGAATGAAGATGTTATTCTTGTGTGGCCTATTCTTAGCCTGGTAAGGCACACTTGTTCTCTTCGAGTATAGCTGTCGTGTGCTGGCCATTTATTCACGCTTTGCTTGATCGGCTTTAATTTCGTTTCAGTGCTATTCCATGTGGTTTGCCATGCTCTGAAAATACACTTTAAAGCGGCATTTCTTGCGTCTTGAGGTCGTATTTCCGTATTAATTTCTAATGGTTTGTTTGCGGCATATCTTGCTGCAGAATCAGCTTCTTCGTTGCCTGAAATACCTATGTGCCCAGGGCACCAGATGAATGTGACTGATGCTCCTCTCTGACTTAATTTATGACATGATAGAATTATCATTTGAAGCATCGGGTCCACAGGTAGGTGTCTTTCTATGGCGTTAAGGAAGCTGAGCGAGTCTGTGCAGATGGCAAATCTTCTTGGGCTTAGAGTTTCACAGTATCGCAAAGCTTGCAATACTGCAAACAATTCAGCTGTGTACACACTCGCTTCTAGGGGAAGGGTCCATGCTTTTGATATGCTTTCAGTTATAAATGCACTTCCAACCCCATTTTTGGTTCTTGATCCATCGGTGTAGATGATTGTGTGATTTGCGATGTATTCTTCGAGAACTAATTTAAATCCGATTTTTAATTCTGCGGGAAGGCATTCTTTTTTCTTTACACTGGTTGTGTCGAGTCGAACATCTGGCAGTTTCAGCGTCCAAGGTGGAACTTCATAGGTTTTATACTTCAAAACCGATGGTAGAACGATGTTATAACATCTAGTTATTTCGATTGCACGGATGTTGGCTGGACGAGTGGCAGTAGGTCTTCGATCGTAAATATATGCCAAGTTAGGTCGAGTCATCAATGAATGGTTCAAATGCTCTGGCAGTGACAACATTTTTGATCTATATCTGAGTAGTAGTGTTTGTCGTCTATGATATAGCGACATGGTACTGGTTTCACAATATAGACTTAAGGAAGGACTAGTGCGGAACGCTCCAGATGCATAACGGAGGCCTGCGTTGTGAATAGGATCTAATTTCCTTAAGTTTGACTTCCTGGCTGAGGAGTACACTGCGCATCCATAATCTATTTTGGACATTACCATTGATTTGTAGAGACAGAGTAAGATGTCTCTATCTGCTCCCCAATTTATATGCGAAATGCATCGTATTACGTTCAGAGCCGTTCTGCATCTAGACAAGGTATAATCTATATGCTGTTTCCAAGTTAAATGTCTGTCAAAGATCAAACCTAGGAATTTTGCTGATTCATTGTATGCCAGTTGAACACCATTTAATGCCAGATGAGGATCTCTGCATCCTTTCCGTTTTCTACAGAAATGGACGCATTTGGTTTTAGCTGCTGCAAATGAGAAGCCGATATTTTCCGCGTTCTGTTCTAAGGTATTTATGGCGTTTTGCATTTTCAATTTGATCATTGCCGGTGATTTGGCTGAATAAAATAGAGCAATATCATCTACATACATGCATTTTCCAACTGATGTTTCTATGCCGTCAAACATCTCGTTGATCGCTATGATAAAAAGCGTACCACTTAATGGAGAACCTTGTGGTACACCATTCTCTAGTGCGTGGCTTTCTGAGATGGACTGCCCAATACGGACTTGGAAGGATCTGGTACTAAGAAAGCTTGATAAAAAGTTTGGAAGTTTTCCTCTGATTTGCCAGTTATGTAGCTGTCTCAGAATGTTGTAACGCCAGGTCTTATCAAAAGCTTTTTCCAGATCGAAGAATACAGCAACCATATGTTGTCTTTTGATAAAGGTGTTCTGAATTGCGTTTTCCAGATATATTAGCTGGTCAATGGTGGAATGATGCTGTCGGTATCCGCACTGATATTTATTCAGGAGGTTGTATCTCTCGAGACACCATGTTAGTCTGGTGTTGACCATTTTTTCTAGAATTTTTCCTAGACAGCATGTCAATGATACCGGGCGATAGTTTTCGGGTTTCCATGGGTCTTTGCCAGCCTTTAAAAGTGGAACTATTATCGCCTCTTTCCAGCATTTGGGGTAATTGCCTTGTATCCAGATGTTATTATATATATTTAACAAGATGGAGAGTATTTCTTCTGGTAACCGACGTATTATGCTGTAGGGGAGGTTGTCTGATCCTGCTGCTGTGTCTCCAGCTGCACTAATAGCGTCTTGTAATTCTCGCCTTGTGAAAAGAGCGTTATACGGCTCATCTATATCAGTTGTAAAATTTAGTATTTTTCCTTCTTCTTCTCGCTTTTTCTCTAAGAAGTCTTCAGGATAGCTGTTGGTGTTGCTGACTTTGGAGTATTGAGAGGCAAAGACTTTGACTATTTCGTCTGGGTTGCAGATTAGTTGCCCTTCATGCTCTATGCATGTAATAGGACTGAAAACATTTTTCCCGGCGATTGACCTGATCTTCTGCCATACCTCTGTGACTTTGGTCGTCCTGGTTATGGTTGTCACGTATTTCTCCCAACTTGATCGTTTTGCTGTTAGTATTTTTCTACGAGCAAGTGCACGCAAACGCTTGAAAGCAATAAGATTGTCTTGAGTTGGTGAACGCCTATATCTGTTGAGAGCTCTTCTTTTCTCCCTTATTGCTTCTTTCGTCTCCGTATTCCACCATGGTACTGGCATTCTGGATGTGCGACCAGTACTTTGAGGAATGTATTTTCCAGCAGCAGAAATTACAGAGTTGGTGAAGTCTGTAACGTCTCTCTCCGTGTTTCCACTGGCATTTATTGGTTTTATGTGTCTAATGAAGCTGGGCCAGTCTGCACGGTTGGTACACCAACGTTTTGGTAAATATACGTCGTTCTTTCGTATGTTTGAAGAAATCAACAGAGGGAAGTGATCGCTCTGATGAAGATCTGGAAGTGGATTCCACGTCAAACGTGTTGCAAGATTTGGACTACATATCGAAAGATCTATGGCTGAGAATGTACCATTTCTAGCGTTAAAGTGAGTGCTTGCACCTGTGTTTAAGAGTACGTATGTATTGTTAAGTAACAGGTCTTCAATTCTTCGACCGGCATCGTTTGTTCTAGAGCGACAGCCCCACGTGGTGCTATGAGCATTAAAGTCGCCCTAGAATAAGAAATGGAGGTTGTAGTTGATCGATCAGATCTTGTAGTTCTTCATTTTGCCATGAGGCGTTCTGGTAAGTATACGCAACATAATGTCATCTTCAATGGCGGTATAGGGTTACTGCTACCGCTGTAGAGGTGTATTGAGTTGCAGACGACTAACAGGACGTGTGTTGCTGATCAGTATGGCAACACCTCCTCTAGCTCGTCTATCAGGTTCTACGTCACTGCGGAAGGTCTTGTATCCTCTTAAATTGAAACGGTCTTGTGGCTTGAAATGCGTTTCTTGTAAGCAGAGACACATTGGCGTGTAATTAGCCAGTAGCAATTTCAGCTCACAATAGTGCGAGATACAGCCGTTGATGTTCCACTGAATAATATTTTCCATAGTTGGAATGGAGTTCTCTGTTGTGGGGTGGGTATGTCTGGCTATTTTCTAGGTTTTCCTTTTGGCCATCCTTTCTTCTTTTTCTTCTTGCGGGGGATTTTGCTTGGATCAATGGATTGGTATTCGTTATTTTCCGCACTTACCATCGAGCTTGTCTCTGAGCAAGTGGTCGTATCTTGATGATTGGTGGTAGATGGCTTAGTTTTTTGTTTTAGGAAGTCCTCCTTGGTGTGTTTTGAAAGACGGGGCGATCGACTTCGGTAGCCTGTTGCCGATTCGCCTTTACTGGATGTAGCTGCGGGGGCAGCCACTGGAATTCTTTCTGTCTCATTTGGCGGGGGGTTCCGAAGATTGCTTTTCACTTAATATTTCACATTGAGTGTTTGTATGTAATTCTTCCGTGTGGATTTTCTTGTTATAAATTTCATTTAAAATACTTTTCTATGCAGAGAGTTATTGCAGGCATTAGTTCTCTTACTACTAATGAAGGCACTGATGTGCTTTTAGTGACTTGCTTCTACGTACGTGATGTTTCCTTTACTTTCAGGGCACACAAGCTTTTTTTGCTTCAGGATAGCTGATTTTTTGTGTGGCTTTTACTTTTTTGTATTGCTGCTTCCTGCTTGTATATTGGGCAGTCCCTTGACCTTGTTGAATGCTGTCCACTGCAATTGATGCATTTGATAGGATCTATGCACGGATCATCACTATGAAATGGCTTTTCCACACTGACATGCTTTGATTCTCGCACATCTAGATGCTGTGTGTCCAAAACGTAAACACTGAAAAGCACTGCATCGGTTGAGGAACGAACAATCGTACGCTCAGACGATGAATGCCAGCTTTAATCTTCTCTGGCAACGTACTACGGTTGAACGTCAAGACATGGGATTGCTGAAGGGATTATCTGCCCGTCCCGCCTCATTGTTAGCCTGCGACAGGCGATGACTCCTTGAGAAGCTAGTTCTCGAGCTATTTCCTCTTCACTGCAGTTCAATAAGTCACTGCAAACTACTACACCTTTGCAAGTATTCAACGTGCCATGAGCATTTACTTCAACATCGATAGTTGCCTATTTTCTTCAATTCTAGTAACTTTTGTCCTTGATTTTCATTAAATGTTTCTAACAAGAGTCCAGTTGGAGTTTTCTTTATATCTCTTATGGCAGATCTCAGCCCAAGTGTTAATACACTTTTCTATTAGAAATGGGCTTACTTTTTCAAAATTCCCTTCTTTTCTTTTAACTGTAAGGTATTTTGGTACTGCTGTTGTGTTCTTAAACAAGTCATCAGGGTTACGATTCTTCCAGTTTTCATTTTTTTTTTCGCTCTTAAGTCAGGACTTTTTTTCTGGACGAGGGTTTTTTAAGGGATCCCTCAACCCTGAAATCGCAAACTTCCATGCGAGTCCCGCGAAGTTTGCTATCACTCGTAGCAATATCTGCCAGGGATGCCGAGTGATCCGCACCCGTGGCATTGCAGTCGCTGGCTGACGACGCCCGGTGGCCTGCTTGCTCACCACCGACCGCCGGTACTTGGGGCTCCGATCCCCTGCACCGTAAGCGTCGATCCTAAAGGACCCTCCATCCCGGGTTTATATTCGGGGTCGCCTTCCCCTAGCGTTTTGAGCTACCGCCAGCTAAAAGGAAACGGAAGAAGAGAAGGGGGACAGTGAAGAATAGAGTTAGAATAGAAGGGTATAAATAGAAACGACTCCCTAGCCCTCGCAAACCTAATAGCGTCGGGGTCAGAAACACAAGAGTTGGCCGATGGGAAGGTTGGCCTACAGGACAGAGAACAGAAGTGTGCCACAAGTAAGTAGAAGTAATGACACACGAAGTTAAAAGTGGGAATTATAGGATGTTTAGGGGAGTGACAGCGGACAGCTGCTCCGATTAGTCGCCTTCTACGACAGGGGGAGGTCCCATGGTGTTATTCTACTAAAACCCCCGACACCACACGGGGTTTTTTATTTCTTTACTTCGGCAACGGAAATAGTTTCCATTGACACACCATGCCAATGAGAGTATTTAAATACATTCTGTCTTGATGCGACATAAATAATTGCCTTGTATTAGTTTCGAAAATACGTACCTATAACTGACTTATTACATATTCTGTAACTTCCTTAGTGAGACTTCTCTGCGCTTAAACAGTTTAAAAAAATATGTTTATTGATTTGAATTTTTAAAATTAGAACAAGGATGCGAAAAAATGGCCAGTCACCCCCTCCCAGCAGACAGACACGTGTCGACTAACACCTCGCTTGCCCCAACGGTGGAGCGGAAGGGAGCTAACTGTGATTGACGGGTGGATATACGGAGCTTTTATTTTATATTCATTTATTTTTCGTCAAACAACAGTAGAAAAAAACTATGACATGAAATTGAATTGTAATCTGCGCACGTTTTCTTGACTCCAGAATCACTACCAACACTGCTCTTTTCACAATAGAATGAGGAATAAAAATACCAACAAAGTGAGGTTTGCAACATTTAAAAACTAGACGTATTAGCTCCCAAGTATAGTAATCCTATTTGCCCATAGAAATGAACGCCGGTTGTGATGTCTTGGAGTCGAACGACAGGGAGCGTAGGCCAGAGCGCGAAGTAAACAGCGTGAGCGCGCGGCGAGGGCGGGCGGAGCGGGGCGCGCCCACGTGGCCAAGAGATTCTCGGCGCTGCGGCGGCAGGGGGGTTGTGCGGGGGCGGGGCGGAGCCTGCAGCCACCCGCCCCGGCTGGGGCGTCCCGCCGCGCGCGCCGCGCCGTCCGGGTGCCTCGGCCCTGCCCTGCTCTGCCCTGCTCTGCCCGGCCCTGCCCGGCGCGGGGGCGGAGGCGAGCCGGGGAGGCCACGGGGGCGAGACGCGAGTCGGCGGTTGCACCGGGGCGCTGCGTAAATATAGCACTAAGTCACGGCAGCTCCGCGCCGCCGCCGCCGCCGCCCGCGGGCCGCCCGCGCCCTTGGCCGGGGCGGTGCCCGATCGATGCCCGCCCCGCCCCGCCGCTCCGCGCTCTCCTCGCCTCGCTCCCCGTCACGCCGCGCGCCGTGTCGGCGGCGCCGGGCCGGCGGCCCGCGCGGTAGGCCGCCCAGCCACGCGAACGGGTCGAAACGCTGCAACTCGCTGCTGTCGCTTGGCATCGATAATCGCTGCGCTTTAGAGGGCCCTTCTCATTGGACGGTACGCTCGCACGCATGTTGGCTTTCGATCAGGCTTCTACTGAAATCACAAACTATTTGATGCAAACGTTGGTACGGAAATGTGATACTAATAGTGTGTTTGGTGGTAGCGTATTCCCTTACAGGGGATGAATGGATAACTGAACTTTCAATTTTAAGAATTCAATTCATATATTTATTTTTGCAGTTCGTTGGTGAATCTGGTTGGCTCCATAGGTGTCCAAATTTGATCTAATATTGAATGAAAACCGGAAATTTCGAATTGGCTCTCACAGAACCGAGATCGTTTGGTTCCTATAGTTTGCTAAAAATATCGATGTGGGTAATTGAACCTTCTGAGAACTATAATTTCTTTCGCCTTTCAAATGAGCGCTGCCAGTTCGTGACACACTTGTCAATCCTTGATGCCCCGGCAACGCCAAGTACGAACGCAGTCGTCGCCTTCGTGCGGCCCATTGTGGCGCGAGTGGGCGGTGCTTTGGCGCTGCAGCTTCGCGGCGCGCCCCGCCAGGGGCGCGCTCCGCCGGGCGGCTGGGCGTCCGCGGCGGCGGCCGCCTCCGCGGGCCGCAGTGGCGTCCGCCACGGTGTCGCCGCCGTGTGCCCCGCGCGCGCCGTGCTCGCCTCCGCGTCCGCCGCCGCCGCCGCCGCAGCCGCCGGGCGCGTTCGCAGCGCAGTGGCCGCCGCCGCCGCCGTCGAGTGCCACCGTCACCGAGCCAGGGGTCGCCGCCGTCCCGTTGCCAAACGTAACGACCACATCTTGTCGGGGGGTTTGCGTGGGGGTGAGGCGTGGAGCGCACGCCGCCCGGGTGGCTCCGCGTGCCTGGGGCCGACCGCCCCCGACGGGGGCGTCCCAGCCCGTCCCGCCCCCGCGGGGCGCCCCCCGCTCGGGTCGGGGCGCGTTCGGCCCCGGCCCACAGGCCGGCACCCGGCCATCACGCGCGCTTGCGGCCGCACGCCAGCCCGCCTCCGCCTCCTCCGCCTGCGCAGCTTGCAGCGCTGCGCTCATGCGCTTCTCTTGCGACTCACGCTTGTTGACGCACGCTTGGCGGCGCCCGTTTGCGCCTTACAGACTTACTTGCGCTGCCCCCAAGCGATACAGAATTATTCTCATTTATTAACGAACACGTACTTCACTTACTTTTGACACTTTTCACGCGCTTTGCATTTGCCTTTTCTTTTTCAAAGGAAAAATTGTTATGATTGTCGAGTCTGAAAGTGTTGGAATGTTGGAAAGAAGTCTTATTTGTGTGGTTATTTTACTTCGTATAATTCATTAATGCACTATATGCATTATTCTCGAAATGCGTTAAATACGTCAATGAATATCTGTGGGGAAAAGTTTTTTCCGTGAGCCCAGTGTGTGGATGTACTTGTGTGATTGTCTAAGAATTTGCATCTCTTAGTTTTGTTTGTGCTTTCAATGAACATTACTTTATTATCACGCATGTATGTTACCGCTTGGAAAAACTCTGTTTCAAATCGTTTTTATAAACGTGCATTTTTAGTAATTTAATGTAAAGGTTAATGGTCAGAATAGTACGAGGACACACGAATGACGCATTCTAACCCTAAGTAATACGTTACTATAAGACATGCATTATAACTTAATTTTTAAAGCAAAGAATTTTAGAATCTAATTTGTGAATCGAATCTTTTGGCACGCGAAGTATGTTGTCAAACCCAAAACATCAATTTTATTATGTCTCAGGAGATGTTTTGAATATTTTTTAGATATTTGAAATTACCCAAATACATTTTATTTTTCTTAATGCTGGACAATCCCAGTAATATAAAGAAACTGTCACTGTGAATTTTCATGTGAAGTGAAGAAAGGAATTTTAAGAATTCAGTAAACATTCTTTGTTTGTCTATCTTACTAACAGACTCTGATCAGATAAACTTATATATTTTGTCGTATTATTAACGATATATTTTATTTCATCTTTTCTCTAAGACCTTTGAAGAATCTTTGTAGTATTGTACAAATCATCGTATTTAATGATTCACAAACAACAGTTTAGAGTAATTATCATGTATCTTTCCATTTCTTGTAAATTAAACTACAAAATTCTAAACTGTTGCTCTGGTTAAGTCAGTCCGTTATGAGTTGTGTATTTCTAACTTCGAAAATTAAAGACCGCATGCATTGTTTAATACATGAGTATCCAAGCAATGAAGTTTCTGACATCAATATGATTTGGGAATCGCTGCGAATACAATATCACGT
The DNA here is from genome assembly GCA_031308135.1 of Acheta domesticus. Lineage (NCBI taxonomy): Eukaryota > Metazoa > Arthropoda > Insecta > Orthoptera > Gryllidae > Acheta > Acheta domesticus. Next base: position 33,738,442 of record JAHLJT010002406.1, read on the forward strand.
AAACGTTTTCCTAGACATTTTTATGCATTCCTAGCGTATTAAACTCAGAATATTTAATTTGTGTAATATTTACGCATCAAGAAACATTTCCATTCTTTCTCGTGGCTTTCTTTTGGATTTTGAAAATTTCATTTCCATGAAATAGAAAAATATTTTATAAGTGGCTAAAATGTTAATTTTTCTAGAATAATCTACACAAATACTTTTATGTTAATTTTTTCTCGCTATATTATTTTTTAATTCTTATTAAATGTAAGTATAATTGCATTTTTCTATTAGAAAAATGTTTTACTTAACAAACCGAATCGATCTTACCATGTTACGCTTGAAATTAATAAAATATACAATTATATTCTGAAGAAACAAGTAAGATTGAAGGAAATGTAATAATTAGGGATTTTTGTCAGACTTTATCATGACAACTTAGTCATTATTGCCACATACCTGCGAAAGTTCAAACGAACTATGTGTTTCAATATTGGTCAATATCCTTGTTGTTAGTGTAGAATCCATTACAAGTTTGAGACGAAGGTTACTTAGTATATAGGTCCTATTACCAGTCTTCCGATATTTCATATTGCGGCCAAATTTTGAACTAAATGAGTTTTTCTGAGTGAGTTTTCAAACGAACACAAACATATTTTGTAGTGGATTTTTTGCATTAAAATTTACTAAAAGTTATAGTATTTGGTATAACCTAGTACCAACGGTTTTGATGTATTAATATCTTGTTTGTACGAGACATCAAGTATCAGCTGCTCTTTATAACCCATTGGCGCGGACCTCTTCCTTCCGGATATTTTCCCTTATATAATGTTCTTAAATGTAGGAGCATATTCTCATTCTTCCCTTCAGTACGTGAAGTTTAGGCTTGTGTTTTTGCGGTGTTGTATGCAAAGAAAAATTACTCTGTTCGATAATCATAATTTTGTTTTCGGCGATCATATCCATCTTTAAGTTTTCCCTCTTTAGTACGTCATCATTAGTATCTCGAAACTGGCATTTGGGGTCCATTAGTCGTTCTGGTGAGTTTTCTGTTTGATTGGTAAACTCAATGTGTACTCTGAGATTCGGAGAAACAACGAAAACTGATATTTATGTATATTTTTTTTAATCGAAGAAAAAATTCTGAAAAATTTCTTTTTTGAATTTCTCTTCCTGTATATTAACCTATCTTCGATTTTTTAAATTTATTTATTCTCGTTCGGGAAATTTTACTCTTTGAGGATATCTTCATACTTTCATCATCATCGTCGTCATCATCATCATTATTGTTACTATTATTAGAATGATGATGGAAGTTATACATTGAGTTCCGAAAACAAATTATTGCGAGACTAAAATCGCTTCTTGAATTTTACAATTTCGACTCTGCTAGAATCAAAACAATATTTAAACTGTTCAAAAATATTTTTGACTCGTGGTATTACGTATGTCCCAATACAGCGTTTTGTGTCATAATAATTGTGCATAAGTGTTAGTGAATTCATATCATAATAATTGTGAGGAAATCGGCGTTCTGTTGTTTAAATTTCAACGGTTATCGTGACAAGCAGTATTTGTACCAGAAACATTAAACGGATTTTGCAAAAGCGGATTTATCATGCTCTGTTAACATTTTATATCGACGTAATGAAGTAACGCAGGTTTTTTTCGTTTTGTAAACGGCGTATTACTGCAAATGAATAAAAGGTTCACTAAATATCCATCACAGGTAACCTGCCAATGTCACAAGGAAATGGGAAAGTGTCGTAGGGTGTGTTCTAGAATTTCAAAAACGAGGACTGCCTGATTGTCCAGTGATATTGTATCTTGATGATACTTCTAAGGTTTGGAGGGTACAAGCTATTGACAAAATTGTATGTGCTGAACATCCACACTGACTGCAAGTAGTGGGGTGTAAGGGTGGGGACACATTCGTAATTCAATTTCTAAGTTTTCTTAGACTTTTGAACATGTTTACGCACGTGGGTATAGCAGTTATTCAGAATTATTTAGAACATTGAATATAACGTTTCTATGTTTTTTCCAGAGAGTTTGGAACAAAACACCCCCCCAACCATATGGATTGTGTAAACTGTTAATGAAAATTTGCATTTTTAAACATTTTTTCGTGTAGTTACTTGTTTGACATTTAGTGGACCAATGTTTTCACGAAGAAAATGAGTGTAATTGGTTTATTGATTGTAAATATATTAAAGTAGTTGAAATCTATTTAGTATACCTGGAATGCCAATTTTTGAGAATTCTCAGTTAGATATTCTTTTTTACCTTAATTATCAACTTCTTTACAGAAATGTACACTATTATTTAATTAAACTGTAAAGTGTATCGTACTTTTAAAACTATTTGAGGCAGGTAAAATAGTAACGAAATAGTCAGTGGCTTTTAAAATTAAATATTCGCAGTGTTAAAAAATTGAATCCATGTTCCATGTTTTATACTGACACAAAAATTCAATGGCATTTTGATAATAGGTTGTAGTTTCAAATGTGTTTTCAATACATCCGTTGATGTTTTAGTAGTAGCAACCATTTATTTTCTCGATGCAAAGTTCTACGGTTTGTATGCCTTCGATCTAATCACAGTCGTGAAAAGTATTTCCAGTAACGTGGAAAATGTAGGATCCCGTTGCCTTCAGTTGTTCGGAAGTGAATCTTATGAAGTGATTTCTTTATCTTGGTGATTTCTTTTTCTTTAACATGGATATGATAGGGACAAATCTAGAGAATGTGGGCGGTAGAGCACTTCCCAGCCTCCAGCTGTTGAGCAAATAAAATTCACGCCCAACTGCATGCGCACTTACTTTTTCGTGCAGAATGATGGACGAGTTCCTCTTGAAGCACCTCTTTCTTATCAGACCTATTCGCAATCTGTTTTTACTACTGATTCTCATAAACTGTCTGCCTTGGGGGTCAGCTTTACTTCGACACTTACCGCTCGATGACCAGACCAAGACATTCCTGACGTATTGTTGTCCGCCTCTGGAGGCATTTACCTATTTTGCTACCATGCTGTAAAATAATGTAGATACAGTGAAACCTGCTTAAAGGGGTCACCATTGGTTCTGAAAAATATTGGCCGTTAGAACAGCTGGCCACTGAATCGAGGTTAGTGTAATTCGAGAAGTGTATATTCGGTATAATTTTGTAATTTGTAATGAAGTTAAATATGCACACGTTAACAGCTTTTCATTTAGACAAACTACAAAATATAGGCAGCACTATAGTGTACTTAAACAAATTCTATACAAATTTACTCAATTCTATGTATTCGCACTTTTTTATCTTTCATACAACCGTATCTTTTCATTCGTAAAATTAATTCCCAACTAAGATTGAAGTTAGAGCGTAGGCTTCCGCGGCCGGAGTCAATATTAATATAAATAAATTAATATATATAAATATATATAATAAATTAATATAATAAATTAATATATATAATATATATAAAATAATATAAATATAAATAAGATTGAAGTTGCAATCGACACTCTGAATAAAGTTCAGAGCTTGCATAAAATCATTTATTGTTACTTGAAACTAATTAATCCCGTCTCCCGACAAAAGCAATACTAGATATTCCTATTGAAAGTAATTTGATATTCCGTCCAGACGAAATAAAATACTTAATCAATGACAATCTCCATCGTTCTTTCGCTTTTTATAGTGTTACGATGCAAAATTTAAAAATCGTCAAGTAGTTGCGGCCGTCTGATTCAGGTGAAGCTACGAAATGTGTCTAGCTGCTGACAGCAGAGCCAGGTGACCTCTTAAAAGAGAATGTATATACGTGTTTTATGAGAAAATCAATTGTTTCTATGAAAAAGGCCTTTATTGAATATATCATCTTCATATGTATGAGGGTAATCAATATCAGACAGATATATCGGGAAAATCAGTATTGGTGAAAATCATGTACATGTTGGACACTTTTACAGTTTTTCGGTATCTGTTATGTCTTTTTTCCTGCTGATAATCGCCGGGTTTTGCTGTATCATTTCACAACTTTGTTTATTCTCCGCAAGTAGTAGGCAAGAAAGTAAAAATAAAGTCTTGTTTCCAGACTTCCTATTACACGGATTAAAGAACACATCTAAAACATACCACTTCAATATTCTTCCATGATTGCTCTCTATTTGTGGGAGAGTTCGTTTTGGCAATAAAGAAGTTTATAAGTAAGAAAGGTAAAAAAATGACTAATCAGTTTTGACACAATTTTACATAGTGTTGTTTGGCAATATATTTTGTGAAATTATATATGTAATTTGATTATCACTTTTACTCTTATTTTGCCTGCATCGTATCATTCGCCAATCATATATTTACGTATGTCATAAATCTCAGATATTATTGCCACGAGTTTGCGCGCTGTGAGTAATGCATTTTCTGTTCCCGTGGGTGCAGTACAGAATCCGTGTTAATAAAATACTGATTCCTCAATAATTTTTTGCTGATTTTATACAAGTAAGGGAAATTATAAATTGAAACGTAGACCTGAAACGGAAACATTGGATTAATGATTTAGTTCGCTCTTTGTAGTTTCGATAACATGACGAGAATACGATCTAATATTTATCATTTGGTGCAGACGTATAAATGTACATTAAATTTCGTTGGGCACTATCGGCTTGTCGTTTTAATCTCATCTCAGGAAGTCGTAAGAGTAGTTTTTATCGAACCCAATTTAGATCGAAGTCCCCTTTTTACGCCTGTTTAATAAGTACATCATCTTTTAGTGTACATGGACGCATCGTATCTCGCTATTGAACTCATAATTTTTAAAACATGTTCGCTTGTTATCGATATCTGAAGTTGTAATTCTTGTAATTGAGCATTGGATGACTTTCATGAAATCATGCAAATTTTGCGGTAATACAGAAAACTTCGTGCATGATCAACATTCCCTCTCACTAAAGCGAACCCGACTAAAGCATATAAGAAGGGCATGTACCACTTCAAACGTGTTCCTTAATACATGTATTAGGAAGTCTGAAAATAAGACTTTATTTTTACTTTCTTGCCAACTATTTATGCATATGTTTCAGATATAATATTCAACATAAGTTAATAGCAATATTGATATTTGAGAATATATTTTACATCTATACATTTTATTTTCAAACATTCTTGAAAGAAATTTAAAGTGTAACACACACTTTTATAGAGCAATTCAAACTTTATCGGCATATGAATTTCAACCACTTTATAATATTAATGTGTACATTCTGTAATTTAACCAAATATACTTGGTCGCCTGATGTTCATGGAATACAATTGTAATTTCTTGCATCACGGTAGGATCGCTTTCACATGACTACTCAAACTTGGATGGGAGACTTACGTAGTTAATAACAATTGAAAATCGAGTAGGAGGACCTACAGTAAAAGCCTAGAAGGAGACTTGCAAATCAGTCGCAATAAATGCACTGATATGCCTGAGAGAATTTTGCACGAGACGTTATCTGGAGGAGGTCTGTTTCTTGCGCTGTCGGAGGCCCCGGAGGTGGGAGGCAGCAGGGCTGCGGGCGCGGGCGCTGGGGGAGCGACAGCCCTGCTCATCGGCGGCCGCGCCGCGCCGCGCCGCGCCCGCGCTCTCCACTCCGCTTGATTGATGTCGTTTTCCGACTGTCACAGCGGGAGTGTAAAGTAGCGCCGGACGATAGGTGGAAGGGCCGAGGCTCCGCGAGATCGATGGACAGCGAGGATACTCCGTCCCTCGCCGCTTCCCCCCCCCCCAGTCCTGTCGCCGTCACCGCTGCTCCTTCCTCCCTGCTGCACACATCTCCTGGCTCCGTAGCGTTCCGATCCGCCGCCTTTCTGCGCGCTTTCTTCCCCGCATCGCAGTGCCCGGAGAGAAAGCTGCAGAAATGATGAAAATTACGACATTTGAAATCGCTTGAAAGAGACGACAGGGAATTATAACTTGTATGTTTTATTTGCTAGTGTAACTTAAAATTTTTAATGGTCTTATTGCTTTGATGCTCTACTTGTGGTAGAAATTTGTCATGAAAATGGAAACATTTGTGTTATTTGTTCACTTGCTTCGCCTGCAAACCTTTAAACAATTAGTGTTTGTTTTGTAAAGCTTTTTTTCTCCCCGAAAATATATACCCCAAATTAATCTAGATACAGATTTCTCTAACCAAATTCCAAAACTATAATGAACAGTATCTTTGTAATATGTTGAATTTTGCCATGGTATGTAATTCGGGGCACTGGAGAGAATTTGGTGCCCCTGGTCGCTTCCCGTTCTGTGTCATCCCTCTCCCCGTTCCTCTCCCTCCCTGCTCCGCTTCCCCTCTCGGTTCGCTGCCGTGGCGCGTTTTTCCTGTCACGACTCGTTGCGTCTGTAGCTGTCGCCTCATCTCTCCGTCTCTCTTCTCGTCCCACAGCTCTCACCTTTGCTCACGCGCTCAGGGTTCAGTTATCCAATTAATCCATATTACTCTCCCTTTAGCGCAGCCAAACGGTCGGGGACGGGATGAACTCACACTGGGAAATTGCTGGAGAACTGAGAGAACACCTTCCGAGCGGAGTCTCTGCAGAAAATTGTGTCCAGTCGACCGATACTTTTCCGTGAGCTCGGAAACCAGTTCAGTATTCTCTAACAGCCATTTGGTCGATTCATTTGGAATATGTTTGTTCTTGGACACAGTGAATAATGAGTGTAAGATTCTTTAATACTTTTCGCATACTACTTACGTAGTATAGAGAATGTATTGGGATGCTTCAGCGATTTTTCGACATAAAAACACGATACTTCTTGTTCCTAAATGTATTGAAGAACTTTCTCTAATACGTTGTATAGTCAGAATTCATGATTTGTCGGGCCTTGCCAACTTGACCTTGAAATTAGTTTACAGTACAACATCCACCGGTCTGTCTGTGAACACAACTAGCGGCTAAGCTGAAAGCAGAATTTGCACCAGAATTTATATTCCTCGATCGGTCTGGGTTTGTAAAGGATATTTTGATTTGGAGGGATACTTTACTGCATTTTCAAAATTGTCTCAAAAATGTCTCTATTTTTCACCTCGGATAATGCGAAGTATGATTATAAAAATGGCGCGGGTCAGACTTTAGTTGATCACTATAAATTTTCGATAATTGCAAGTCACAAGTAATGCCGAATGTAGTATATGTTGTTACTGACACCATTTGTTTTTACAGTTTTGGAAATTTGCTCTATCCATTTTAGGTAATGTCAAAGTGAACAAGGCTGAAATCTGTCTTTGAATAAGACTTTGTGAAGAGCTTAAGTGTTCTAATCAGCGTTTAGTGTTCTTCAGCTAATTTCGTACTATAAACACAATTGTTCTAATTCATGGCTCACTATTATCAAAAGTAATTCGTTTCATTATGTAGGTAATATTAGAACAGATGTGTTCAAATGGTCCGCAGCTTCCTATTTACTACTATTAACCTTAGGATGACTTCTTTCCCAGGAAGAGCAGTTGAATTTAAACGAAAAGTTTAAAATATTGGATTTTTAACGAATGTGGATTAAAGGGTGTACGTCATTCATGTAGAAAAATCTTCTAAAACATTGGATTTCTTATCAAACTAGGCCCAACCATGTGATAATTATTCTTCAGGCTCTTATGTTACGATACAATAATAATAACAATAGTCTAAAATATAAAAATCAATTTTTTTGTTCGTATTTTATGCTCAGCCGTACTGATCATCCAATTGCGATAAAACTTATTGATTGCACTCATTCATTGCAACTTATCCAATTGTGAACTTATTGATTGCACTTGCGCGAAGAAAATAGGCATAGTACAATGCGAATGTGTTTGTCTCTCGCACATAGGCGCAAAATGGGGGCGTTGTTGATTTTATGCGTTTATGCTGACTCAAGCGCCCCTGAACTGAAGCTGTACGCAACCCGCCGCACCCTCAAGTACTAAGCACGTCTTCGCTGGGTATTCTGCCCCTGCGATTGTGAAATATCGACCGGAATTATTTACTTGAAGGTTATCTCTGACTACTCAATAAAATTACTCCAAGGCAGTGTCATAGATAATGCATGCGTAAACTTGAGGGAGAAAGTTTTAACATTAGGATACTTAACAACCATGTTCAAACTAGGATGTAGAACAAACCTGTTCTCGCGAGAAAGTCTTTCATCTGTTAAAAGTTTGCAGAGCCCAAAATGTAATCAACAATCCCGTGATCAGTAGTGTGTACATTGCAAAAGCGAAGCATTACCGGGCCCCCAATAAATAATAATAATACATCATTAATAACTATTAACAAAAATTATACTCCTTACTATAACGTTTTCGTAAAATTCTTTAGCATTTCACGTGCCGTGATGGTGAAGTTCATTAACTGTCGATAAAAGTGGGTTTTCCAACCATCCTAACATTGTTTATGGGAAAATGTCTTTTATTTTGAGACTGAGAACAACTAGTAATTTTCGTATATCCCAGATCAGTAGAACAATGGAAACGATTAAAATCCAATGACTTTTGGATCAAGTTTGATTAACGTACGGTCACGGTGCCGACCGTTCTCAGTGTAATTGTTCGTTATGTCGCCTTATATAAAACAGTTCGAGTTGGGCCGTTTCTTCACACTTACGTTACACGTAAATTTCTGCCTTTATACGGTAAAAATGTAGTGTGTTCCATTTTTGCAATTTCTGTAATTGCTTGACCTAGAAGCTGTTCCCTGATTCCAGTGCATTTTTTGTGGTTGTTTTTTTTTTTTTGGTTCTCAAACTGGCTTTTCAAATCACGTGTTGGAATGTTAATTGCTTGATTCAAATCAACATTCGAAATCACGTGTTGAATGGAACGCATATATCTCAAAGCGGTGGAGGGGTGATATGGAATTCGTGCCGTTCAGTGGTAGGCACCCTTAGAGTTAGCTTTTGAAATGTACCAACCCACTGCTCCATCATTGGATTTCAACCATTTGTCAGTTCTCGGAGATCCCCGTGGAGGAAATCGTGTAGTCGATCCCTAGAGCAGCGAAATGGCCGTCACCCAGAGTGTCTGAGGTCGATTTTCGTCGTCTTGAAACTCGATAACCAATTCCGGATTCCCATCTCAATAATGGCTTCGCGCACGGCGATGTCTCGAACTCCTTAGGAAATTCTCGTTCCCTGAATAGAATAGAAGGGAAATAATTTCAGTTTTCGCACAATATCTTAAAACGCCGAAAAATAAAGTAAGTGCCACGAAAATTTGAAAAATAATCTTCAGCATTTGCAATTTATAAATTGAATAAGAACAAAATTTATTTCGTGTATATTTTATTTCAATTTTATTTTTTATTGAAATTATGTTTATTTCAGTATAGTGTTGTTTCAAAGATGGACAAATTTAGCAAATATATTTTACTTATTAGTGTGAAACTTCTTCTTACTTTCTTTTCTTATGAGATTTTTTCAAAATGTTCACAGAATTTCAGTGTTAGGTGAACATGCGGATAATATCAATTAAATATGAGTGCTAAATTCACAGAAAACATTTTCACATCACTGAGAGAGGGAAGTGTACCAACACCTTTCGTCTTGATCAGGTGCCATTTTACTATAATGCCTTGAGCCGTTGCGCGGGCGGTGTGTGTCCGGGTCGGGGGCGTGGGGCCTGGAAGCCAGGAGCAGCTCATTCTGGTCCTGGAGGTGCGTCGCTTGCGCCGACGGCGCTCTTTAAAGAGGAAGGCCTCGCTTTCAGCCTCCACGAACCGATTCTTGCGTGCTGTCCGACAAAGGATTGAAAGACCTTTCAATTTCCTCTTAATGACTGACTTCGTTGTATACTCGATCAGCATTCCTTAGTTTTGCGTCAAGACATGTGCCATTATCTTGAAAAAGGATTCTAAGCCGTCGCGTCTGTGTCATGGATTCAACGGACAAATGATCATACCAACGTTGCATTGTTCACGGATTACGTTTTAATTTTCTTATTTCTGATTATATTCTTAAAGAAAGCACCGGGTGTGATGAATGCTACTTATATAGCGATTCAGGCAATACATATTTCGTTTCATAACTTGTAAACAAATCATATAAATTGTTCGCTATCTGTAACACTTTTGTATACAAATGTTATTAGAAAAAATGCGCTACTTTTACTTAAGATCAGTTATAATCCAAGTTGTAAATGATACATCCCGTTAGTGTTTGTTTTGGAGGTTTGAGTTGACCATTTATTTTTCACTATTCATTGATCATGTAAAAACATCATCATTGATCACGTCACATCATCATCACATCATTGATCATGTAAAAACATCAAAAAAAGTATTATTATTATTATTATTATTATTATTATTATTATTATTATTATTATTATTGTTTGATACCTATGAAAAGATGTTGTTGGCACATACATTTCTTATTCATTCATATTTGGCGCCGTGGCGGGAGATTGGTTTTTAATAACCATCTTTGGCCCTTTATTGCTAGCTCAGAATTTGCATTTTGAACGTACCGCGTCGGACCTTTGTTTTCTGTCGAAATTGCATTCGTCCTAGAGTCTAGTCGTAATAGTTTCATCTGTCTTCGACAGGGGGCAGCACTTGCTGGGGTTTCGTCCCAGGCAGTCTGGGGCAGAGGAAATTATTAAAGACACACTCGAGCTCCGTTTTAAACAATGACAGCATTCAATTCACACAAATTCAAACAGCGAAACAGGTCTTTCAAAATAGTCGCTCCGCCCAGTGAACGAGCTTCAGTGCGCTCGCATTAACGTTCCATGAGAACAGTTTAACTTAGCAAGGTTGGCATACCTGTCGCCTTTTAGAAAGCTTTTCAAAGAGAAGCCATCTTTTCGCGGGAAACGCTGCATGGATGAGCAAATTTGTGTAATACAGATTAAAAGAAGGCATTGCTTTTCGTGTGAGACTCAGGTAACGGGTTGAACGATTTATTCCCTGATTGTTTATTTATTTATTATACTATCTTCTAATGAGAAGGGTATACTGTGTCTTTTCAGAGATCGAGCGAGCGAACGGTATAGCAGAACAGTTCGTCTCGCCGTAATCAAAATTATGATCGCTCTCCCAAAAAATTGAACTATAACCCAAATCTGAAAAAGGAGCTATATCGCCGCCTTAACAGATGTATTTTGTGCGTGTAGTGAAACCTTTCAATTTATGTTTTGCCGTGGTCTATAAGTGCCTTGTACCCAATTGTGGAGGGATGTGGGTGAAGAGTAAAGTTTGTGTTTTATCTTTACCAGTATTTTCGTTATCAGCAGTGATTCATTGAAATTTCCAAGTCAGCGGGTTCAGACACATAGCTTTCTCAAAGTCTAAAGCTAATATTTTTGTGACTATCACGAAAAACTAAAAGCCAACTGTAAAAAATATTGAATAATTACTTCAGATGTTGTCTTTAAGGAAGTGTTGTGAATTACTTCAAGAAAACTCTCTATAATACTGAATAAATCATAGTTGAAAATTTCTTTTATACGTCAAGTGCATTTATTTTTATTTGAAAGTGTGTTAGTACATTGTCAGTTACCTTTATACATTTTTAAACAATTGAACACGTTTCGTTAACAAATTTCCCTCTGAGAATGGAAAAAGAAGGGATGAGTGTTGGGGTTTATCATGCGGGAGTTCTCGCACGGGTACGCGGAGGTAGTAGGGGAAAACTTGTGCTATGGCACAACACCAAGCAACATTTTTTTAAATTACCTAAAGTAAATTATCTTTATATAAATAAAAAACAAAAATCAAAACGCGCTAGCCTATAATACTACGTTATTTAATTTAAAAAAGCAACTAAATTTAAAATTATAGAAAGAATAGCAATATACTTGTGTTTTTATATCTTGGCGTGTAGGGGCTTGCCTTCACGATGGAATATCTCACGGTATTTCGCGTCGTTTGTGGTCGTGTCGCTAGGAATCGCCTAATCGCGACTGTATCGAGCAGTGCTGGCGACCATGCGACTTCTAACGGCACGTCGGAGAAAGACACGAAATGCCGTGTGATATTCCATCGTGAAGACAGGCCCTCACACGCCAAGAAATAAAAACCAAAGTTTAAGTCACTCGACACTGCCAACGATCGCAGTCCAAACGCACGATTTAAACGTTGGCGGTATCTGCGAGCATGTACATCAACGACCAGCTGCAAACTCATATTGTCAATAATACACCGTTTGATATTAAACTCAAAGTGTCGGTTCGCTAAGATATTCAATACGCTAACATCGATTGAGCAACATTCCCATGTACCGAAGTGAACTCTAAGCCTCCTAAATTGTTTTTAATCGTACTAAATGGTATTTAGTACTCAAAGGTGAAAATATTACTTTGATTTTTTTGGCTAGGAGTTGCTTTTCTTGAGGTACATTAGATCGCAGAAAATAATATAAAAATAATTGTTCAATTTTCGCACCTCAGCAAGCTGCACTCTGCCTCACCAAAACCCCTTCTGTTCCACAAAACAAATCAAGGAAAGTTAAATAATAATGCAGAAAGTAGGGTTGTACTTGCCAAATCAGATATTTTCGCACTATTCAAGATTAAAAAATCTTTTCTAATATTTTTGAGGCAATCAAAGGAAGAGAAAAGCAAACTCTCGAGAAAGATTAAAAGAAGTATGAATTTTTCTAAGAACATATCTGTATAATGCTGAATAAACCTTAATTAAAATTTGTTTCCAACATAAATTGTATTATTATTTTTGTTCGATATTCTGTCAGTTCATTCAAAGTTACATTTATACATTTTTAGACAAATAAACACGATTCATTAATAACGGTCCTTCTTAATAGAAAGAATAGACAGAGGGATAGGGAAAGGATGGAGTTTAACATGTGAGAGATCTCGCATGGGTACGCTAGTTATTAATATTGTAATTGTAAAACGTTATATTCATATTGAGATAATTTTTAATCTATCATTCTGATTTAATCCTGTTGCCATGACATAGTACGATCGGCAAATTTCTGGATATTCTCGTGTCGAAATTTGTATTGGATTGCAAACAATATTTCTGCAATAATCAGCCTTGTTTTCCCTAGAAAATATAACAATATTTTACTCAAATAGTATTTTTTATAACTGAATGATCGACTTTGAATACAGAAAAGAACAAACTGTTTAAATTAGTTAGTCTTCAACTGCTTTGATCCTTTTCTTATTTTTTCATATCTTGAAAGGCCTTACTTTGACGCGCTTTTACTTGCTCTCGGATGCTCCCGCGCTGTCCCCCCGCGCCGTACGTCCGCACGCGACAGTTCTTCCTTATTACTTTTTTCCAGTTTGTTCTTATTCCTTACTTAACACATAAAGTTCTGTACTATCCTGATATTCGCCGCTGACGGGCGCCTAATCCCGAATACTATTTAATATGTTATAACGTTTGACATCCAGATTTTCTTTCTAGAGCTCGAGCCTTCGTTCCATCTATTCCCCCAATATTCCCCCGTTTGCCTCTTTTTTTCCGTTGTTCTTGCATCTGTCACCGGTGTGGTAACGATCTATGCCACCTGTGTTTTTAATATTGTATATGAGTGACTGTGCCTAGATAATATATAACAATGTAGGCTTTCACGGTCAGAGTTGTACTCAATGTTTTCTTCCAGGCTAGGTGGCCGTGGTCTATTGGACATTATATTTCCAATAGACCACGGCCACCTAGCCCGGAAGAAAACATTGAGTGTGCCTAGATAAATTATATACTTACCTTGACTTACAGTCTTTCGATAATTCTTTGGTAAATTACAGTATTTTATTGTTACAAGAACTATTTTTTAGTTAAATTTATAAGAAGAAATTCACATTCAATACAGATAAAATTTTCAATCTTTAAAAAAGTTACTTCCAGTTGGTTTATGAATCGCACTTTTAGAAGAATGAGAAAATATGGAGAGCAACTTGAAAATTACATAGAACAAAGACGGAACAAAAATCGCTTTGCGAAGGAATCAAAGTGAAGTGATCTGGCAGACGCAATAAATTCGATGTTGGTTTTCTATTGGACGTTGCTGGATCGAAGCAAACCCAATAATGTGCCTTGGTTGTAGACAGAGGCGAATTAACTACTTTGTCACCTGTAGGCACGCAAAAAAGTCTGGCGTATTTTTTTTTCAAATAACCCAGGGAAAATGTTATATATAATAGCAAATATAATTTATGCTCAAAATTTGGACACATATTTATGACTACAATTAATTATTTAATTAATGCATTGTGTGTGCTCAATTTTTTTCTGTGGGGAATCAATTAATTTTTAAATAATATATTTTGATGTGCAGTTATAACTTAAATTCATTATGATTTTTGTAGTTACGTATATTTATCGTTGTTCTATGTTTAATTCTTAAAATTACGTTTATATGTATTTGTACATTAAACGGTAGGAAATGTAAAGGAAATTAGCCATCTTCAAACATAAAACATTACATGTATTTAAATATGTATAATTTCTAAAATTTGTAACAGAATAATTTAATATCTCGCTAAATCTGGTGGAAATTGTCCTGATCTAGCAATTATTACTACAAGAATGAATTGTAAGTTCTAAAAATTCCGATAAAGATGACGGGAATCGATGTGACATGAAAACTCTTTTTCTGTAATTGTAATTAAATCTTTATTTATGACTTCTAAAAATGAAAACATAGCTCATTTTGACTTCCCACAAGCCATATAGTAGAAGGTATTACCAGCCTGTTAATAAATTAATTTGAGAGAACTTAATAATTTTGTTTCAAAAATTCATAGAATACAAATTTTGAAAAAGAAAAACCGCAGGTGACGAGGACGCGGCTCCTTAGTTACAATTTTAGCCCTTAATTTTTGCAGCGTCCAAAGTTTCGCCGCCGTAGGCACATGCCTATGCGTAAATCCGCCGCTGGTGGCAGGGTGTCCATGAGCGTGGAAAGCTCCGCGCCGCGCCGCGCCGCGCCGTCTCCTTGACCGCAAGGGGCTGCACTTGCTCCGGAGCGGGGGCGGGGGCGAGGGCGGGAGGCGCGCTGCGCCATTGCAGCGGCGGTGTGGAGGAGGGAGCATGCGTCGCGTCGGGCCGGGGGGATCGATAGGCGCCTCCTTCGCCACCAGGAGCAGCGCGATCGACGAGCGCGAATCGCCTCTCCCGCTCGCAATTACGCACATGCACCCGCGACAAATGTCTCGAGCGGAAGATCGGATCTGCCACGAAAGTGGCTTGACAGAACGTGGAAACTCTTTGCCACAATTGGAGGATACGGAATATAAAACACAAGTAAGAATTGCAATAAATTTACGATTATTATCCTTCGCCCCCGAACTAGAACACGCAAATGACATTTGATCTTAAACGTATTGGAGTGGGTACTTATGTGGAATTATTCAGATTTCTTAACTATATTATGCACTAAATTTTGTGGTATTTAAGATTTAATTTACAAATATTGTTTTTATTTTGCCATTTTTTCTAGAGCACATTTTACAAAACCCGAGAAATATTCTATTGTTATTTCCGTATCGTTTGTTTTTAGCGGAGCAATCTATTTATTTCATGGCTCCATTGTCCTAAGCTTTTTGTTTTTCCTTTCGTTTTGCTCAGAGTTCTCTTAGGCGTTGCTCAACTGTAAGCGACTGTGACGGGTGGAGCTTGCCTTTGATTAATTGCTCGAACGCCCTTTATGCTTTGGTTAGATGTACATTACATAGGACTGAATGGATTCATTAGCGCAGAAGTCAGCGCTTTTGTGAAAGACCGTGTCAGATATGTTGGAAATTGCAATCGAGAAAATGTCAATGGGGAGCATTATTACTGCTTTATTGAGTTAAAGGCTGCACACAAGTTTACAGGTAAACAGATTTATATTTTAAAATTTTGATTTATATTCATTTTCAATTCAATTCAATTCAGGCCTCTTTATTTCGAAAATTCTATTCTTTTTTTTCGCTCTTATAAGATCCACAAAATGTTTATTATACTTCGGTGGATATTTGATAGGTTCCGTGTAATTATTCTACAAAAAATATCTCACTAAAGTTGACGAAAATGAAATAAAAAAAATATAAAAAGAAAATAAATATTTAACTTAATTGTAGGCGACATACGAATTCGATAGATCTCAATTAATCATTGATATCTCCTCATCTCTGGCATTCTGTGGCCAAGAACAGAACGCCTCGCCGCAAGCCGAACCAATTGTTGAGGTTTCGGAGGCGCGGCGAGGCGGCGCGCGCTGATTCGCTGGAATCCCTGCCCGAAGCCCCGGCGTCGCGGGAGGGGGGACGGGCGATAGACGCACGAAGGGCTTCCGTTTGTGCCGGGAGCCACCTGTGCGAGCGGCGTGCTGGCGGAAGCTGCTGACTGAACTCGCCCGCTGACTGAACGCGCGCTCGGTCGACGCGGCCTCGTCACCGCCAATTCAGAGGGGCGTCCTTCGCATGGCTCGTTGCGAGGGTAGGAATGAAGGGACACCGCCTATGAGGCTACCATCACGACTATTTGCGTTTAATATTCCGCCATTCTTCTGCTGAGGAATGGTAGGCAAGAACTCACGGACGCTGCCGAGACTTTAGAACGCACGGGTTTCAGTACAAACTAGCACCAAAGCATGCTGATCCTATCATGGAAATCCATTTTCCTCAGAATGTCGTTGGAATAAAAGTATCTCATAGATTCTTAGATTCAGGTAATATTTTTAATTCATCGTTTTGTACCAAATGGGTTGAAGAGTTGCTTAAGTATTTTTAGTTTAATTTTAAACATCTTCCTTCCTCTGAAAATTATGTCGACTTTTAATATTCAGCAGGTTTCCAAACTTGTTAAAAGGAGAAAGCCAGTATGTGTAATGTCGACTATGGTGAATCTTGCCAATTTATCATAGAGAACTGACGAAGTAGATGAGACATTTCTACCTTTTCTTCCGCTTTTTCAAACTTTGAATTAGTCGTTTTTTTAGTTTTCCCTTTCCCATTAACTACCATTGTTTTTAATTTACATACAGATCTATAAACCTTTTGATTATAATATCGTTAACGAACCTATGAGTTCCAGTTGTTACATAATTACAAGTAGTCTGAATTATTTGTCTTTTGAAAAGGTAATTTCTTCACTGTTGTTTTGTCAGATCGGATAGAAATTGGCTTGTTGAAAAAGTTCTTCAAAAATGGACGAGACCATCGGTGCTCCTGAGAAAAGGAGCACAAGTGTAGAAAATGTTCAAAATATAAAGGTGACATAGAATAAACGGTACAAAGGTGCAGATCATGAAGACGTGGAAGATAAGCAATGTTTGCCAATGATCATGTAGTACAAAATTTCATGGAACGAATTATATGTGATATTTGCTTCTGATTGTTAGGCAGCTCCTCATGCATCGATGTTCGACAATTAGTTCGAAATCAGTTTGATTGCGTGAGAACGGAACCGGCCAAACACTACTGCATGAAGAATTGCCCAACATTCGGGGACAAATTCAACATGTGTAATGTAACTTCATGTGAAATGTTGCACCATATATTCATTGAACCTGATTATCTTCTATTATTCTACGTACGATAGGAGTTTGTAACATTTATTCTGGGACACCTTGTATACATTTCCAGCAATACGTTCCCGCGTGGGACGCTAGGGCCCTTGTCACACCTCAAAAACTGATAATATTTTAACAGCAATTTGTGGAAAATGTATGTAATATATTTCTAAAACACGTATCATTTTTTCTTAATTATTTACATTTTTCTTTCATTTTTTTTTTTGCAACTCATTCTAGGGACCGCCGTTGACCCATTCGAGTTCGTCGAGTACCGGAATGATATTGGGGAGGAACTGTATTGGATACCATTCATTTGAAGCTTTATTCGCGGAAAACTTAGACAAATATAATTTCAGTAAAAATCTCAGTAACTTCCAAGTCAAAATTAAACATTAAATAATGTATGTTTACTGACGTATTGCTCAGTGAACATTGTAGTCAACATAGTTCATAATACATGGATAAGAAGTACATAGTGGTCAACATACTTGTGTTACGTAAGCAGAATAAAATTCATTGAGCAATAAATCAGTATATATGTGACCGAACTATTATTGATGTATGAAAAAACAGTTTTCTCTTTCTACTAAATACTGAAGTTAAACCGAAGATATAATTGAATATACATTATATAAAATATATGGATGTATAAAATTTAAAGGATATATTTATATAGAAAATACTGCAGGGAAAGGAATGAGGTGGTGTAGTAAGTGCCTCTTGGAATTTAAATTCAATTTTCTGTCATTCTTTGTTTCGAGAAGGGCAATATTTTGACAAGTGTGACAGCTTATAAGAAACCTTCGGTGGAGACACAAGTAAACGACAAGACTGAGAGTTGCTATGACTTGGTTTGCATACATTCGGAGAGGACGTGCGCTCCCTGCAATCCGCGCACGGCCCCGGGGTGGGGGCGCGCTTTACGCGGGCAGCCACACGGCCGCTGATCCACACTTAACCCTCCCCCTCCCCTTCCTTCCCGTCTCCTCCCGCATGGCGCTCAGCGCCCCCTCGTTCCCCCTCCCCCGCTCGCGCGCGTAACGAGCTGCGAAGCGCTGCCGAAGAGCCCTCGAGCGGCCGCCTTGGCCGCCGCCCCTTTCGTGCTCCTCGGGTCCTGAATAGGCGCCCGATATTTCAGCGCCCGCTCCCCCCCCCAACCCTTCGCCGGGCGCTCGCAGACGACGCGGCGGCGCCCGGGAACACGTGCCTCTTGGAAGGACGGGCTCGCCAACTACCTTGTTTCCCGCTTCAAAGACATGTCTAATTTGGTTTCGCTCCCTCTACAGAAATGCTCCTATCTACTAGTCATCATGAAACTCTTTAGAGTATCACGTGAGAATGAGGTTTGAATGTGCTACCAAAGGCAATTAGTTACGCAAAATTGGTTGCATTGCACTATTTTAGGTGACAGAACATTCACCCGCTCTCGAAATGGCTTGTGCAAATAGAGATACCTCGTTCCATTTCTGTAAAATCACGCACGTATTTTACAACCTGTTAATTTTTCAGCATTGTTACAGACATTGAAAATGCTAAAGCGTTGCTCTGAGTTTGAACGTCTGCATTTTAAAATTTAAGAGACGATTTTATTTAATCTGAAAATATCGTTGTTACTTAGGTTTGTTAGTATTATCATTTTTGCAGAAAATGTGAAAGAAAATCACATGAAGACAATATGCGTTACCCAGTTTTACCTCGGTATGGCGTTATTTCAAAAGTAGGTCAGAGAGATTTTGTGTGGGAAACTAATAGTGTGTGAAGGGGATGTTCAGATATGCATTTTCGATCATTGTCAACGAAGTTTCATTTCTTAAGACTTCTTTGATAATAATACAAGCGTAATAATTTAAGGGGTTGAATTTTTGTGGCTTTTAGTGTACCTTTAGCTTTTTAAACTGTTTTTGTTACTATGGATGCAAACAATGTATATATAAATGCGTGTGGATGAAGATGTAGAATAAATTGGAGGCCTCGAATAAATTAAAGTCAAGCGCACGAGTGGTGTGGCTGCGTGTAATGCAAATTAGGGAAACCTCCAATGCCGTTTCTCATCGCTTACCTTCAGTTCTACTGGGTAGCTTACACTTGTGTGTCTCTGAATAAAGATAATGAAGCAACAGATTACGAATGTGACTCATTTTACATTCATGGTGTGTAATTAGAAGTCAGATTATCACAACCTAATCTTCTAATGTTCTAATTATGTAGACTTTCTCTCTTGTTTTGTTGCCCATGTTTTCGTGGTGCGGCAGTTTCACAACACGAAAACCAACCTTAATCACATTAACTCTCATCCCCTAAAACCCACAGGTGAATGTAAGGTTTGCCCTCGACAGTTGGACAAAAGCATAGACAACAGTTCAGTATTGATGTTTGAGAACAAGGACGTGGTGTTGGTAAACATTGCATTGCAGTTTACAGTAATTGATTTTGTTTTATTTGGAGGTAAATTCTTTTGTAAATAGGGCTTTCATGTGTGTGTATGGAGAAGCCATTGTTGGGAGTTTTTGTCCCTGGGGCTTCATGTATCCTCAAAAGTTAATGAATGTTTTCAAATGGAGAACTTTGACACCGGCCAAATCCACAGCCGTTTCTTCAGTTTGTAAAAATTCCTACGCATAGTTTAGATGGTAATGTTATCACATACACCAGACGGACGGACATTTTGCCGTCAATCCATTTTTTTGGTATCAATGATCCATTAAAACATGGATTCTGGCTACATCACGTATTAGAAGTTTGTTTTCTAAATTTAGAAACGGGATTTATCCACTTTTTTGATATCAGGTCCCGGCAATAAGAGTTTTTCTGCCGCCAAATTCGCCCTATTTTCGCGCAGCATTATATAACTTTTTCTCAACTGCGTAAGCGGTAGGGAGGAAGTAAAACACGAGATACGTCGTTCCTGATCTTATTGAATATAAGCTCGCCATCATGCACCGATCTCTATCACACAGGGATGATCGTGCCTTTAACTTTTACTTTATGTACTTTACAATTTGCGAGAATGTGTCGCCATTACTGTGCTTAACACTTCCCATTTGTTTGCCTCCATCAGTACGAAATGCGATTTTAATTGCAGCAAACGAAATTTTAATCACGGAGACTCTTCTGCTCTCCGACGAAGCACAATTGCTCTGAGTATATGTGCGTATATATTTATATATGGCAACAGTTTTATTACAAATGTGTCAATATACAAGGACTTATCACTATTTTTAAAAAGATGGTAATTTTGGTATGTTTAAACGACTTCAACATGATTTTGGTTTCTGCTCTTCTTTATTTGGTTTAAGAAGTACATAAAGCATATACGCGATTAGCATGTCAAATTATTATTATTATTATTATTATTATTATTATTATTATTATTATTATTATTATTCCTCTAAATCACGACTAAAGATGTTATGTGTCGGCTGAATATAAAATCTATTCCAGGTTGCAACCACCTACCTAAGGAGTAGATCTAGGGACTGTCGGTGCCTCTACAATACTTTGCACAAAATGTGGGCTGTTCCAAATAAAGCGATTTCTTGCACTTCCCGGTCTTTTGAATTACCTGGAGTTTAGACAAGTTCTTTACACAAATTTTGCGGAACAAATCCCAGAGCTCCAATAACTATCGGAATGACCTGTGCTTTTACGCCCCACATTCGGCTGATCTCGATTTCCAAACTCTTGTATTTAAGACGTTTCTCTGCCTCCTTGGTAACGACGTTTTGATCGCAAGGTACAGCAACATCGACAAGTAAACACGATTTGTTCTCCAAATCCCCGGATGACTATATCCGGTTTGTTTGCCGCTATTGTGCGATCAGTTTGAATTTGTTGGTCGTACAATATCGTACACAATCCAACAGATGTCACCGGTTTCGGTGAGTGTTCGTACCACTTGGGGCATGTGTTCGGAACTTCGAGGGCGGTACAGATCTGCCAGTGGAGGTAGCTACACACCCTGTCATGCCTTTTTCAAGTATTCCGTCCTTGCTAGGATTGGACAAGCTGAGACAATATGGTCAATGGTTTCTTCGTGTTCCTGGCAAATACGGCATTTATCATCTGGGAAATTTTGAGAACCGATTTATCGTAATGTTGTGCCTGATCTTGGACAGCTATTACAAGTGCTTTCGATTCTGGCTTCATTCTTCCTCTTTTGAGCTACATAAATTATTGATCTTGATGGATCTGTGCTCTGTCCATTCGTTTAAAATATTGTCCGTTGTAGTGGTTTGTCTCTCCACCATTTCTTTAACATTTTTGTGTTATTATTATTATTATTATTATTATTTCCTTAGTTTGTAAATCGATGAACTTGCAAACATACTCAGTGTGATATTGCAATGAAGTGTAGTAGTCATATTATGAGGTGATTTGTATGTAAATATAATATTATTTTTTATTTTTTGTTTAATCATGCAATATTAATAAAAACGCTGTATTTTAGCTGTTGGAACTTTACCTTTCTCGGTATTTCTAAATGTTTCAAAAGACTGTGGATGAGACACAACATCAAATATTTTAGATAGATAGATATTTATTATTTCCGCAGGTAGGTTTATACAACCAGGTGGCGGAAACACACTGAACGTTACACTGATCGTTAGTAACTGATTGAACGTAATACAGCCTCGAAGAAAACAAGTTTGAGAATCTATCACATATAGGACACGGATTAATGATTATGATGCATTTTTGGGATTTCTTAAATAGGTAATGGCTTTCAGCAGGGAGACGTCGGATGTTGCATGACTCATTTGTCCATGTATTGGTTAGTGGTGAAATGTCGTTGGCATTTAAAATTCGTAATCGTTTCGATGCTTCCAGACAGCAGAAAACTGATGATGATGGCTAAGCCATCAAAAGCTGCTCTTAAAATAAATAACATTGTTGGCAATGACAACACCTGTGATCATTTCATTTGTCCGGTTGGAGGGAGATGGCGAGTTGATTGCCGGTTTACAGACGCTTTCAGGTCGTAAGATTCGCGGTATGGGAGGTGTATACTGCATCACATAATGAGAAAATTGCACATTTCCTTCATATAGTACATATTTTTTGGCAAAGGAAAATTCCATGATTCTGTAATTGACGATTTTTTGTGAGCAATGTGATTCGTAAAATAACATTTTCATTCGGCAGACTTCGATTTCTCTGAACATTCCGAATTGTTGCCTTCTTTTCTCGCGAAAGTGTACACTGCTATTTGTAATGAATTATCTATGCATATCTTACAGATTGTGCATGCTTTCTTGCATTTTAAAATGGCATTAAACGATGTTAGGCTAAATAAATTTAAAACGCGCTACTATTAATTGGGCGGGTTTTTAGTCAGATTACATATGTATTTCTAAGAAAAGTTCTCCAGTTTCCTTGCAAATGAGGTCGAGGAACGTGAAGGGACGAAAGAGTCTAGGTGGGAGCCTCGCGGCCGCTTCATGAGCAGGTGAGGCGGTTGCTGGGCGGCGAGATGGAAGACCTAAACGACTGAAAGTATTGAAATAGGTGCATTGGTTTTTCGTCGCGCAATTTCTAAAGAACACGAATTATACAGCCTCTTTGTGTACTCATATCAAATTAGAGTTGAAAGACACAATTTCTCATCGCCAATGTAAATGAACCCCTGTGACCTAGTCCATCTCCTTGGGGTAAATACAAGAGCTTTTGCACCGTTTGAATTTCTCCTGCTTCGTGCAAACCCTGGAGTGGAGGCAAACCGCATGATGAAAGATTCCGGTGATCGCACGGGCCGTGTCGGCGTGCAGGATAGTGCATCAGCGCGCGGCGTGAGGCGTGTCTTTCGTCTCCCGCAAGGGGCGTGCGAAAAGCGGCGACAAGGCGTTGCCCCTAGGTGCGTGCTCGGCTTGTGAATGGGCTCGCCCGCAGCGCCGCCTCGGCCGTCAATGGGCGGAATCGATGCGCGCGCCCTAAGGTCAGAGGTCGCTGCGTGGGCGGGCGCGCTTTCGCCCCGCGCAAAGGCTCCCGCCCCTCGCCCTTTCGCCAGGCCGGGCCACTCGGATGCAAGCGCTGGCTCATTCCAACGTCCCTTTCACTTGCAGCGTAGTTGCGTTCTGTTTTGGGCGCTCCGTCCGAATCGCTGTGGTTTCACCATCTAAAGATCCAGATTTGCGATCTAAATGTTCCAGCAATTAAACCACATCGATTACTCAACTCTGTTAGTCTACATTGCTCAACAACGAAAAAAACGAAAAACTAGTGGTGCTACATCAGCAAGTACTTTCTCGCATCAGTAAAAGTTCTGTAAAATTACAATAGTGATGTGCGCTCATATTGACACATCTCAGCAATCACTTATAAATCTCAGTACCAATTGTAGCGCATTAGGCACGAAAATTTAGTTCATTTAAAGCTAATACATCAACGAAAGTTCCATAATCCAAAACTCCGTTTATTTCCTCAGAAACACAGCCAAACAATAAGGCATTTTTCTGAGACGTTCACACTGCCGTGTCACGGCGTTCTCATTGATGTATTACAACCTTATAACTAAAGAAGGATCTCAGCAAGTGCTGGAAATTCAAATTTCAAAAATTTACAAAAACTACGCCAAACTGCGTATTTTCAAATAAATGTACATCACTTTATTTAAAGATATAATGTTTTAGAACAAAATTGATTTAGCCGGCATGGATATTCGAGATCGCTAAAGCTGAAAGGTCGTAGCTGCCTTGTGCCTCAATGGTTGCGTGTTCGAATCCCGCTCGGGAATGGATGTCTGTGTGTTCGTATACGAGTAAGCGAGTTACGCTACCGTTGCCGTTACCCTCAAGGGTCTCAAAACCAATGTTACTTACAGTGGTCGCTGTAGGAACCTACGTATGTCGTATGTTGAACTTCTAACTGCAGCTGTTCATAGCAATTATGTTGGTAGCAATGATCGAAACTAACAGGGGTGTGAGGCGAAGGGCGAGAATGTCAGCCGAGGGAAGGCAGGATGTTTATATTTATAAATATTCAGGCAGCACGCGGTACTATTTGGTAAAGGAACAAAAAATACTGCCGATCTAAAGTACCTTTCTATACGAATATGTACTGAAAATGTTTTTTAACACATCCATGCAACATACCACATATTACCATGTCTCCGTATCAACTTTACATATCTTACATCTTTTGACTTCCTCTTTCCCCCAGAAGAATGTACTTCTCATTTCTTTCCCATCCCTAAACCTCCCTCTCCTATTTCTTTTTTCCTTGGTCCTTTAAAATACGAGTACGTACGTACTACTTCGGTAAATCACAAACTGCATTTTTCTTCTAGAAATCATTACTCTTGGAATTTCTAATTCTCTAATAACGCTCCTGGTCTCGCACTTTCTCTCTCTTTAATAATCTACATTAACGTCTCTCTCTTAACAATTCCATGCCTCTTGATTATCTTCTTTCCTCAATGAACCTCTTCCTTTCCTGCTCCCATTTAGGAGCAAATTATTATTTTAACGGTGAATTATAGTTCATCTCCTACGCTCAGTGTCAAACAAATTCAATGATACGTAGAAATATTTTGAACTGTTCAGGAATGGAATAAAGAAATCCACACCAGTAATAACTCTCCTATTACCCAAGTTTTTTGCTGTTCGCGGTCGGAATGAAGAGCATAAAAAGAACTCTCCACGTTAAGTAATATGAGGAATTTGGCGAAAATAATTTTTCATTTAATTCTGATAAACTTTATTAAAACGGATTCCTCTGAAAATAAACTATTTTAAAACTTTTCTACTAGAATCTGTGGAAATAAAATAGTTTTGTAGTTACATATATTGAGTCAGTGTAGTACTACAAATTATCAAATCTTCTATTTTATTCTGTCATAAAATCAAATACGGTATCGACTGGAAACTCCTTCTATTAAGTATCAAAGAAACAAGCAATCTTTTTTCTTGAAAGACTCACAGCCAAAACTCGTTTTTCATTATGTACTTGCTATGAATACATTTGTCGCTGTTTCCCACCCTTCACAAGTTTATCTTTTGTGATTAGTTCAGAAGTAATGGAAAAAACTGGCTAAAAAGTCATTGTTGGACTTACAGGCTGGAAAACAGATTAAAATCTGGAGTTAATGTTGATCAATGCTGCATATACCGTTAGTCAATTGTTTAGTGATAATTGATGGTTGGGTAGGATATTCCCTTTCGAATGATCTGCCAAATTGTAAGGTACTAATTGTTCATTGCAGTGTAATTGTGCAGTGTGAGAAATGAATTTACATTGACCCATGAGAAAAAAAACACTCACATTCTTTGAATATTATTGCTTGTACACCTGCACAGAACGTTTGTCGTGGATGGGCTTGAAACTTTTTTGCTTGTATACCGTGAACGTTTGCATCCTGCTTCGAAATAGTTATTTCTAACGTTTCTGCTTTTGTCATTTCCATGTATTTGTTTTGTAAGTATAATATCCACATAATAGTTTTGAAAGTATTATTTGTGTGTCTTGGCTGTTAGTTTATGTTTAAATTATGTAGACTCCAGAAACAAAACTTACGTCGATGTTCGATTACCTAGCATTATTAATAAATGAGGGCATAGTAATATAGTACTCCCTAAACGTTCCGAGTATGCTGTCCCGCCATACTTCTTCGTACGGCACGATGCCTACAATGACGTCATGTCACGGCGGTTCGAAAATAGTGCTTATGTTTCCATTTATTTGTAGTGATTCCGTTTCTTGGAATTTGTTTAATGTACATTTAATTTGCACTGTTTCGTATCGTTCAAAAATGTTTATTTAAATATTCATATAATAGACTATCTTTGACGAGGTAATAGAACGGAAATGAAAAAGGAAATTGCTTGCGTGGAAACTCATAGCATTGATACATAATTACAATTTATATTGAGCTCTCTAATAATAATAATAATAATAATAATAATAATAATAATAATAATAATAGAACATTTTAGTACAATTGTTTACATAACTAAATAATTGTTCAAAGATAAATAAATCATTAGAATTATTGAAGTTCATTAGTTTCGGTGTTCATCAAAAAATAACTTAAACATGAGTGATCTTTTAGTGGTAGCAATACTGTTAAAATACGGTATTTTATTACGTCAGTATGCAAGAAACATGTAATTAAAATGATCCTGATAGCATATAAATAAAAAGAGATGGTTAAACGCAAGATGATAACAAAAAATAAAATGTTGGAATGTTGTACATATTGTTTTGGTTTCTTTTTCCGCTAGTTGTATTTTCTGTCTGGTTTTATTCCAAATAACAGTTCATCTGTGAAATATAAGTTGGTAGTTTTTAACTTGCGAAAGAGGCACAAAAGCAACAAGCTTGTTTCAGCTTTAGAACTGAATCATAGATATTTAACTGTAGAAGATCTCGATAACTTTATTTAAAGTGTGATCTAGGTTTTATTACTGCAAAAAAGGAATCTACCTACGCAGTTTGTGAAATGTTAACAGATGATAATCATATTTTATAACAATCGTCTGCTGAAATCGATGCCTTTGATTACTGTATATTTTGTGATTACATTACTCATTACATTTTGACTAGTAATATATAGTTTTATTTATTCATCTACATGTTTGCAGTTTATTTATATAAAACTGAAAATCAAATGAATGAAATGTGGCAACAAAAAGAAAGATGAAATAATTATATTTCTATATGATTTGAATGGTTCGCATTTCAACGGAAATAAAGTTCATTTTCGAGGGAAATAAATACCCTGCAATCGTTCAGTCGATAGGGAGCTATTGTTGTCCTGGCATCTACTGTTGAGTTTTTACATCCACACACGCTTACAAAGAATATTCTAATAATATAAAGTACGCTATGCACTTGCGTTCACATTAGATTCATTGGGAAATGGATAGATATTTCAGAAATAAATGAAAAGAATTGAAGAGTTTATTTGGAAGGTGACATGTCTCCACTGCCTTTTCTTTATTTTTGTGTGTATTCTTAAGACGCTTCTTCATCTGCTAAACATTGTGTTCAAATATTGCGTTTCTCCTGAGTTAAATGTTATCCTGAACCCATTGAATCCCACCTTGAATTGTAAGGCTGAATACGAATACTTTCAATTCTTGAAAAAAATGTTCATGGAGAAACGTCACTTTGGAATTAAGCTCTTTAATTATGAGTGCGCTTTTGAGTTTTACCTTCTGCTCTCTTTCAATTTTGCAAGAATCCTTTCAGCGGAAGGTTAATGGCATTTGAGAGCGAATGAGGTATCGAAATTAAATTCGTTTCAAAAGTGTATTGACTTAGGCGCTGAAAACGGAACGGTTCTGTCAGTGCTCTGAAAATATATCTGCATAACATAATTATATAACTAAGATACTCGTTTGTGTCCTTGGATTTAAAATTAAAAACGTGCAATTATAACACTATGTAAGTCAGTATTGAACTGGACGTTGTATACGAGACCATCGGGCTAGTATCTGTTTTTTATTAGTCACGAAACCAAATGTTAATTAATAAAACTTACAAATTAATGAATTTTTACTTAATAATGCCTTCCGCTGAAATCATTCCATTCAGTCCCTATCCTAATATTCTTCAAATCATATTTTATAATCCCTGTTTCGTTTAACTCAACTTGTTTTCGATTGACTTACATACACCTACGCGGTGCATACACGTGGAAAGTATATATATATATGCAGGTTATATATATATATATATATATATATATATATATATATATATATATATATATATATAAAACCTGCAGCAGCAAAAATGTTGTTGAACAAAACCTCATAAAATAATATTTTTTTAAAATTAGCAAGCAAGCTACTCAAGGATAATAAATAAAATACACTTGAATATCTCAGTAAGAAATCAATTTTTTAATGGAAAAGAGCTTTCACAAAGACTGCAATAACGTGGTATATTATACATATATAGTACAACAGTTCTTTATACACCAAGAATATAATAAGGTTCCTCTTCAGTGATGCAACACATGAATAGAAAATATACAAAGGATGCGACTTTTTTCTTGATGCCTTTCTGTTGCATGTCGTCAGCTGTGCCGTAAGCATTACTGCATTGAAAACGAGAATTCAATCGGTACGCGAAACGTATGTATAGACAGAATAACACAATTAAATAGAGATTATATTTTCTCAATCTCTTTTACGCTTATATCTGGAATTTGTTTGTCTCGCATATTTGCTTTTGTCTCCTATTTTGCCGTATTTCAGTTGTGCATTGGAGCCGGCTTTTGCGAGACAATAGTGCACGTCCAGACGGTTAAAGGAAATCAATAAATCTGTAGCTATAAAATATCGGGTTAATTGGCCTCGGGTTGTTTGGCATTTCCTTTAGGAAATTCTTGAATTTCATTTCTTGTTATCGAGTGGAATGGTCGATAGGATAGGAATAATAGACACTCAAAAGCAAAGTCTATAGGGAGGTTAATGGACTTATCTAGCCTTTGGTATATATGTTCGAACAATGAAGAAAAATATTGTACATGCGATCAGCTCAATCTCATTGCAAAATGAGTTCCTGAAGTTTGATCACATGGAAATTAAAGATACTGGCGTATATTATCTATTATGTTCTTTGCTTATTAAAATAAATAAAAATTTATTTATGTAAATTAAGGTAAATTTGAGTACTCTGCGAGAAATTACTTCATTTGAAAATAGTTCGCGTTTCTGTCTTGTGAAAATAAATTTTGTAGTCTGCTGTCAGGATTCACACAGGCTCTTTTCCAACGCACCCCTTACTTCCTCGCCTCCCCCTTGCTTTTGCTATCAGTATCCGAAAAGGCAGAGAGAAGGAGAGCAGAAGCTTTTGGCACGCTTGTGAGCCATGCATGCACGGCGTCAGCCGTCCTCGCTCTGTGGCAATGCGCCGCGAGCAGCGAGGACGGGCGCGCTTGGGGGCGCAGCGAGGGCGCGGGCGGGCAAGCAGAGCCTCTGCCTGCCACCCCCGCCCCTGCGGCCCCCGCCGCTGACCGGCGCCGCCGCTTGCCACCACCAGGCGGTCGCCACCGCCTCCGCCTCCGCCACCGCCCGCCCCTGCCCCCTGCCAGGCGCTGCCGGGCGGCGCGGGGAGCGGCACCGCCCCCGCACCATGCGCCAGCGGCAGACGCCGGCGCCGCCGCCAACGCCGCCGCCGCCGCCGCCGCACCGCCGCCGCCGCCAGAGGCAGCCGCCGCAGCCGCTCGACCAGCAGAAGCCCTAGCCCCCGCACAGCACCGGCCGCCATCCACTTGCACGCCCTTGGCCCTTGGCCCGCAGTGTGCGCCCCGCCAACGCCGCCGCCCCCATCGCCTGCGCAGCGCAGCCGACGCAAGCAGCCACCCGAGCCCCGGTCCTCTTAAGCGCGCGGCCACCGACCCACCGCCATGGCCGACGCGGAGGAGGAGATCATCCCGCAGACGCTGCAGCAGAAATTGCTGTTCTACACCACGGCCTTCTTCATCCTCCTGGGCACGTTCAGTCTCTTCGCCTTCCTCTTCCTCGTGCCTTTCGTGATCGACCCCGCCTTCACCACCATTTTCATGCAGTTCGACACGCACCCCGCGTGGTGCGTGACCACCGAGTCGGAGACGTTGGTAGGCGCGTCCAACTGCACGTGGAGCTCGTGTCGCGAGGGCTGCACCAAAGAGCTCTTCCGATGCACCCACGTGCGCGTCAACTACAAACTGGTGCCCCCGCCGGCGCTGCCGGCGTCGCCCTCGCCCTCGCCCTCGCCCTCGCCCTCGCCCTCGCCGACGGCGTTGGCGCTGGCGGCGTCGGCCGCGTCCGCGCGGGGGGAGGAGGAGGCTGGCGAGGAGGGGGACAACGCCACGGACGACGGGGCGGGTGCGGGGTGGGGGACTCCGCGGCGGGCCGGCGCGACCCCGCGCTCCACGCGCGCCGCCACCGCCGCGACCACGCCGGCCGCGCGCGCGCCGCGCGCCATCCGCGAGTACGACTACCTCTCCGAGGACATCCTCAAGGAGGAGGAGGAGGAGGCGGCCGCCGACAACCTGCTGGAGGAGCTGCAGCTGGAGCGCGGCCTGCAGGGCAACGACTCCGAGTGGTACTACGTGGGCGCCAAGCTCTACCCGAACGTCAAGGGCTGCGGCTACCCGCCCATGCTGGAGTGCAGCGTCTTCTTCGACCTGTACGGCTCCGTGGGCTCCAACTTCTCGTGCTACTACAGCAAAGTGGACCCCGGGCTGGTCATCTCGGAGCTGGACATGCACCAGGTGTACATGAACCTGGTGTACGCCATGGCCATCCCCATCCCGTCCTTCATCGTGTCCGTCATCTACCTGACGTTCGCCTACTTCGTCATCTACAACGAGGACGAGGAGGGCCAGGAGGGACTGGTGGCCGGCACCGACGCCGGCGACGGCGAGGGCGGCGACGGCACGGGCAAGGGCGGCGACGCGACCTCGCCGCTGCCCAAGGACCTGACGGCGTCCGACGGCATCGCGTCCGACGCCTTCCGCGAGGGGCTGCTGCTGTCGTCGTCGCCGCCGCCCTTCGGCCAGGGCCTCAAGGTGGCCATGGCGGACGAGAAGAGCAGCGAGAGCGTGGCCACGGCGGCGTCGGCCGGCGGCGGCGGCGCCACCACGCCCGCGCCCACGCCCCTCGCGCCGCCGCCCTTCGACGCCCACGCCCACGCGCCGCCGCCCGTGCCGCCCTCCGCCTCCATCCCGGGGTGAGTCCTCGCACTCCAAATTAAAGCTTAAGTACTTGTGTTAGCAGGGAGGGACTAGATGATAACGTCTATTTTAGGAAACGTTTCTTTTCGACTTGTTTTAAAGCCAATGGTTGTTAACGTTTAATATATATTTAGGTCTTGAGAAAGTAAGATTGTTCAATTTCTTTCGTTATTTCTTTTTTCATTCATTACACTAATCTTTTTGAGTGATCACGAAAAGATATTTAAATTGTTTAAACCAGCTTTTGAGAAACTTTTCCAGAAAAATATTTGTGGCTGAAATAATGTCTATATATATATATATAAGAAAGATTTTTTCACGTTTCATGTTTTGCACACTTTTTTTGTGCGTTTTTACACACTTTGTATAGATGTTTTTGCTTAGTCGTAAGTGCCGAGCAATGGTTCAAACATTTTTCTCGATTTTTCTCGTTTTTTGTGGGGGGGGGGGATTTTTGCAATTTTTGTGTGGCTTTGTTGCTTGCTTTTTTGCTGTAGATACTCTTACAGATGCGAGAATAAGATACACAGAGAGTCTTAATTCAACGACTGCTTTCTCATACGATTCTCAGCTCATTTCCCGTGACGTACTTACGTGTCTCCGACTTCTTAGTAGTTCCCCTTGTAGTCTTTGGAGGTAATTGGCGGGTTGCCAGATGCGCTTGCTGACTGCATACCATCTGACGGGCGACTTCACACCCCGCAGAGTCTTAATTGAGAACGTGTTCATTACACTCCACTTGTTTCACGTGAATTCACAA
Source organism: Acheta domesticus (assembly GCA_031308135.1). NCBI lineage: Eukaryota > Metazoa > Arthropoda > Insecta > Orthoptera > Gryllidae > Acheta > Acheta domesticus. Next base: position 33,770,319 of record JAHLJT010002406.1, read on the forward strand.
TATAAGGATTTCAGTTGTTTTAAAAAAAGTGGGCAAAATTACTTAACGTCATAATCATCATGTAAAGTTCTTTCGGAATTATTTAGATATATTATTTATCTTATCATTAATGCAGTTTATGAAATATTATCCTCTTTAATTAATTACGCGTTTGATTCATTGTCTACGTGTTCAATTATATTTTGTTTTTAATAAAATATATAACATTTTAACGTAGATAATTTAGTGCTACTAGAGCTACGTGATATACTCGAAAACGAGAATATTTATTTGCTTGTACTAACAAGTGATTTAAGTGATACTTGGCAGTAACCACGCTAAAAATTACAATTAAATTCTGAGTTTGTGCAGCTAAGTATTACATTTACAGATTTCATGGACAAATGACACTGCATCTTCCTCGTAAATGCCATCTGGTAACCCCGCACTCACGTGTTCTTTTTTGGTTGAAATACGGTGGCGCATTTCTCCGCCTTGGACCTTTCAGCGGAGTGTTGGCGGCGCCAGAGGGGAGCGTGGCTCCCACAGCGGCCGCCGTGCAGCCCTGAACAACCGCCCGCCTTCGCATTCCTTCCTCCCCGTCAGGGCCCCCCCCTCCTCGCGCAGTCTCAATCCCCGCAAACACCCTGCCACAGACGGCGGACGGCGGACGGCGGTTGGTGCGAGCAGAAAGAATGTAGGGTGGAGAACTCAATTGATGAAATAATCGACGATGCGACATATATTGACAAATTTCCCCCACTGCTGAATATTTCAGTACGGTTGAAGAGGATACTATTAGCGTTATTCATTTTTACATAAATTTTAATCTGTGGAGGTGAAAATGGTTGTTTAATATCATTGTTGTTAGTCACGCAATTCAAACGCCTTAGAAAATAATATCACATTCATTATATCGAACAGAAAATATGTAAAATATTTTGTAAAGCTGTAAAGTTGTAAGGTGTGAAAAAGATATGAAGAAACTTTGTTGCATTGAGGAACATTCTCGGGAATTTTTTGTACCTGAAACATTCTACAAATTTAGTAAATAAGATTCTTCTGTCATTGAACCAAATGCGCAGAAGTTATTTGACTTCTGTATCCACAGCTGCAACCAGCCGTCGTCCAGCGTCGTGTTGATGTGATTCCCTGCTGCCGGTCCCCTTTGCATTCTTTCTGCATCCCTTCCCAATGAGAACTCGAGAGGCACCTCCCCCCTTTTCATTTGGAACTTGCCGACGAAATTCGACCTTTTGTCAGCGAAAAGGCAGGCGGCGATGCTGTTTCCGATACCCTAGTTTTCCTTCTATGAATTCGTTGCGAAGAACGAGAATATGAATTCCCTTCAAATGATCTATAAATCTCCTAGGAAACTTAATACGTTTTCGAGTGTTAACCAGCTGAAAATGACGCACTTAAACGACATCCCACCCAGAATTATTTGAAATTGTTTCTTTGAACTTTTCACGCGACAGTAAAAACGTTTGTGCTCCTCTATAAAACACTGGTATTCTTATTACGTTTAAAATATTGTGGGTCAAAAAAATTAAGAAAACCTGAAAAATATTACTGCAACAAAAAAGCTACCATTGTTATTTACCGAAATTTTCTCTAAATATTGTTCCACATTTTCTCTTTAGATTGTTAATTGTACGGAAATTTTCAATTTAGGGAGTGAATGCCTAAGTGTTTAAAGCTGTGAAGGCAAGATCTTCATTTTTGTTGTCAAGATACACTGTTGGGCGCCAATCTGACTCAGGGTTATTAAACGAATTAGTGCGCATAAATTTAGCAATACAATCAATATTTTTCATGATGTGGATGTGTTAGAAGACATTACATGGACATAATGTGTTGTCATTCAAGCAGTTTGGAAAAGCGAGTTTTGGAAGAGATGCTCAAACATCCTCGTTTAATAGAAACTATTTACCTCTTCCTGGATTTCGAGGGATTGGTCAGGTGGCTGTGCCGTTGTACCCTAGTTTTCTTATCCCTTTGGATCTATGTCGACTCTTCCGCCTCAATGAGTCTGGCTAATCTTCAAGCGCAGCCAAATTGGCACTTGCCATGGTAACCCCACTCCAACAGCGAAGTGGCATAGGCCCGCAAATGCGCTCTATATTTACTATGAGTTCCTTGCCAGTCGCTATTAGGCTGGTGGTGGGGGGTCCCCGACGCCACTTAATAAGTGCCTTGCTGTGTTTTGTAAAACACCATTAAACGCCACCGGGTGTCGCCAGCACCACACTGTAACAGGTGGGAAAGCAGGTATTGGGGAATGGCGCCGCCCGAGTGTAGCGCGTGCACACTCCAACGCCACTCGAACGGAACGGGAATGCATGGCGGGTGAGATGGCTCAACATTCCACAACACACAGGGAAACAATCACATCTATGCGGATGTGATGCAATGTATTGCTGACGAAATAACTAATTTTTCTCATTTCTCTGATTCTTCTCACATCTAGTACCTAGTGGTGCTACAACAGCCCATACATCCTCGCATTATTATAAAGAGCCCTGCGCAAATCTTATGGAAATGAGGTTTCGGTCAAATTCTCTGAAAATTTAGTATGTTATTCCTTAGATCATACTGATCAAAACTCGTTATGACCGTTAAGGAAAAAAATGTTATTTTTTATCTAATGTACATTTTAAAACGGAAATCATGTCGATTTGTCGGATGATAGAAAAACACATATAGCACTCAAAGCGTATTCAAATGAAACAACCTCACTTGTTTAGATTTGTGAATAAAGTTATTTCATTTTCCGTGAGTTACTGTGCTCCATTACCGTGAGCCCCCTCTCCTTCCACGTTCAGGTAACGTAGGTCTCCTTGCCTTACGGTAGGCTGAATCACCATAAGTCCCCTTGCCTCTCATTATCGGGGCACTTGATTTTTGTGAGTCCCTTTGCCGCTTACTATCGAGGTGCTTGATTAACGTTTTCTCTTAAATATTAACTTTCACAATGCAATAACAGCACATTTAAAGTCATTTACTTTTCGGAAAATGAAATGTCATTATTCACAAATCTAAACACGTTAAGTTATTTTATTTGAATACGCTTCGAGAGGACATATGTGCCTTTCTACCATCCGAAAAATCGACATTATCTCTGTTTTAAAATGTACAGTAGATCAAAAAGAAAACTTTTTTGCTTATCGGCCATAACAACTTTTGATCGGTAAGATTTAAGGAACAACACATTAAATTTTCAGACAATTTTAAGATTTGAGCGGGGTTCTTTGCAATTTTCCCAAATTCAGAGAGTTCAACAAAAATGAGACCCGCGAAATTCTTTTAAGCTTCCTTCTTTTATCCGTGGAAAAAGAATTGAAGAACAAATTTGAAGAGGATTTGAATTTTGTTTTTAGAAATCATTAATTTCAGACACGAATTACAACGAAATTACTAGTTTTTTAAAATAATACAATATATCCTTTTTAATGAATTGGTTTTTTTGCAACAGATATTGTCTAAGGTAAAAATTTCTATTTTCTATTTTGTAGTTTTGAAATATCAATTTCGTGAAATTTTGCACGAAGTTAACATATTAACTTCCAAAATTGGAATGTTCTTTTATAATTTTTTTAATTAAAAATTAGGCGCAAAATTACACGAAAACTATTCATATTTTCCGAAAATTGAAGATGATGTTATTTCAAAGAAGACAAAATATATTTAAAGAACAGAAAAAATCACTATACTGCGATTTTCGTAACTTTGCCCCTGACTGGAATCAGCTGTTGACGATTTCATCCAATCGGGAGCTTGAACGTCACCAGTGACGTCACTATAGCGAAATATAAGCTTCCGATTGGATGTCAGCGAAACCGCTGATTCCTGTCAGGGGCAAAGATACAAAAATCGCAGAATATCTTCAACATTGTAGAAGTAGGAAGACGCCCCCACCCCCAAAAATTGCACTTAAGCAATTTTTGAAAAGTCAGAGATTTTAATGAACATGAGACCTGTCCCATTCTCTTAAACGTTCTATATGCTATCCGAGAACAAATTTACCAAAAATTATCAAAAATTTGGAGCCATTTTTAAAAAGTTTTAAAAATGTTTTTGAGGCTCCATGTAAAGAGCCCTCAAAACTCAAATTCGTTTGGCACTCCCACAGCCTTCGATTTCGTTCAGATCTATCGGGGAGTATCAATTTTCGAGAAAATTAGCTGAACAGTTTAGGCGTTAGCGTTGACCACAGCGACGGACACGCAGACGCTTTACCGTCAATGGATTTTTAGGTATCAAGAACCTACAAAACTGGATTGTGTCTACGCCACGTGTTAGAGGAAGTAATTTACGTGTGTATGAACAGGATTCATCCAATTTTTCGTTACCAGGGTCCTACAATCAGAGTTTTCTGCCGAAAATTCACCGTTTCCTGGCGCACAATTACAATACTTTCTCTTCTTTCATTCGTAAGGGCGAGGAAGAGAAAATGAGAGGAACGAGGAGCAAGGAAACTCTTACAATTTGTTCAAATTGCAAATTGTTTCTCTTTGGTTCCTACTATTTCCAAATAAAAAAAATTAAATTAAGTTTTTGGATGTCCACCTTGAAATGCACTTGAACAAATGCAGGAGTATGCGGTGAACATTTAAGGGAAAATTGTAAAGAACATTTGGGGAACATTTGAGGAGAATATTAATTTCATATTTATTCTTAAATTAAATTTACATTGATCATTTACGGCCTTGGTTACATACTAGATAGGAACTAATCCAATTGTACTTGTCTTACATCCTAACTTATTCTAACACCGAACTCTATTCACATTATTAACACTGTGCAACTCATACACATAGAATTATTAATTTAAGGGAATACTACTATGAACATTTGAGAGAACATTTTTGGGGAACATTTGGAGCAACAATTGAAGGAGTATTTGGGGAACATTTTAAAAGACATGCGGAAACATTTGAGAGAACACCTGTGATGAATATGTGGTGGGGATCATTTGGGGAAAGTGTGCCGGAAACTTGTGCTGAACTTGCGAGAATCATGCGAAGAGAATATATGAGAGAACAAATTACGAACATGGAAGAGAACTGATGGTGAACATGCCAGGGAACATGTGTACATGCGAGGCTGTTAACATGTAGGAAAACGTGCGGAGGTCAGGTGGAGCGAAGGATTGGGTGAAGATTTAGCTTTTCGCGTTATCCCTGCCCCGTGGAAGAAACAAGCAGAAACTGGAAAATCCGTAGAATTAATATCCCCTTCACGACACACCTACAGTACGTCAATGCATGTTGGTCAATGTAAGTCAATGGCCTAAAGTTGGGATCTAGTATGAATCTATTTTCAATTGTGAAACAATAATTTATAAATTGCGGAATTTTCGCACAGGTCCAGTATTTTTTAACTGCTCAGTTGAACGGGGTCAAAAAAACGTCTCATCTGGAGCTATATATTTTTTTATCGTTTAGTCTCCTTTGGATGATTGCTAGGTAAGCAAATAAGAGAGGATAAGTGTGAGTATTAAGAAATCTTGCTTGAAAATGACATTGAGTGTTCTGTATTTATTGACCTTAGTTTAATACTGGTATTATGTTACTTAAACGACTGATGTCATTAGGAAACTGAAACTGAAAAATAAGCCAAGAAAAGTTGAAAATAAATACAAATTCTTGGGGAGAAAATTATAATGTACCCTCGCCGCCACATAGAATGGGCAACGGCATATTCTGAAGTCCCAATCCTTCTGCACATTCTGGCAGCACTGTTCGGAGGATAACGCCATCTGGTTCTTTCATAGTTAACTATTACAACATAACATTCTCTACCAACTGCCATCGCCTGAGAAGCTGATAGGGCAGATTTCCCCCAGGTTTCACCCAATCATCATCTCTAGTATGAACGTTCCCTGTGGATAGGTGTGTTCATCCTAAGGGTTGAGAGTATTGGCGCAGAAGGCACAGGGGGGCGGGGTAGTCGCGTTGCGTCCAAGTGGAAGCCATTCGATCGCCTACAAGCAATATATCAATAAATTTAATATCATACATTACAACATAAAATATTCAGCACATGAAATAGAACTAGTGGATTTGAAAAAGTTTATGCATTGCTTTTTTCTCATAATCCAGATTTACTTGCGAAAATTCAAATGGGTATTATCATCCCCTCTTTTAATGCAAAACAATTGAAGTATGAGAACGAATATTACGAAACCGAGACGAAATAATGAAGTGGACGTAGGCGGCTCCAGGATCGATAAAATGTTTGTGAGTGGGAAGTTTTGGCGAAGTAGTAATGTTCAAATATCAGTGTTTGCGAAATTTAACATTTTAGCAACAATTTAACTTGATATTTAGTAATAATTTTGTATCGCTTGTCAAAATTGTTATTTTGCAATATTCACGTCAGAGACAATTTGAGGACACTGTCGGGTTGCATAGTGCACATTTCGAAATTGTTTATAACATTGTTAATTGTTGCAAAATTGTTAATTCGCAGTTTTAAGTTCTGGGACATCAGGGGACCCTTCTAGCTTCAGAATTTCAAAAATTGGAAATTGTTAATAAATTTGCAAAATTTGCAAAAAAAATTATTCTTTTCTAAACTGCCTTCAAACAAGATGCAAAATTCCGCAATCCAGTAGGCGCTATCGCCTTTCGTTTTTGAGATATGTAATTGTTTATAAGAAATTCGCATGTCATAACTCCCATTTTGTGGGGGGATTCAATCTTTTCGCAGTTCCCTCACAAATCTACCCTTCAAGCTGTTTTGCAAACGTAAGGTGCATTTAGCGGCACTCATTTTCCACCCGAACGTGACAGCACAATGCTATTTGAAACTACCTTCAGAATGCTTATATTTGCTTATCGAGTCCAAATCACGGGAACTTGAGTTCTTACAAATGTTCTCTAAATACGTAAATGCCAAGAAGGTCATCTCATGAAAACGCACAAATTCTCTGAGCATATGAATGAATCAGTCATTTCAACGACGAACCCACTTCCTTATAATAGTAATAACATCCCCAATTTTTTAATATATTGTGTTCTTTAAATGCGTCCCGTGTCTCTGAAAAGCAAACATTATCATTATCATTTAAAAAAATTATAACCATTCTTACACGCAACACTCACAGTGCTGGATGCTCGGATTGACATGAAATTTCACCAGCTGATAGAACACCCTGCAAAACCTATATACGCAAATTTTGAAGTGCTATGGAATATAAATAGTGTTTTATAGGCATTTTGTATCAGGACCTTTCGTGACCTTCGCGCTTCCCGCAGCGGGCGAGCCGTTGCTTCGGCAGCGATAGGAACGTTACGCGGCGTCTATCAGCTGATATCAAATTTCCAAGCGCGTTCGTTTAAGAATTCGTATTTATCTTTTCTTTCTTCTTCTTTCGTTTGGGTCATCAAGGGACCACGCACCAATTTCATTGCTTCTTCCTTTGTCCTTCTTTCTTCTTCCTCCAGTACCCTTTGATCAGCTCGCTGTGTATCATCTTTTCTTTATTGTATCTGTTTATTATTTATTTTTAATTATTTACTGATTTGTTGTGCATTTATTTATTTACGTATTTATTATTTAATAAGTATTGCCTGATTAATTAAACCACATTGTAATCTTTACATCCTGTAAATAATGCCAGTATGCATTTAATTATCGCATTCGAATTACTCATGTATGTTTTCTCGTCCTACTCGTCCATCGGAACCTACAAAGTAAACACTCGTTTTTGTCACTCCGCCTGCCCTCCAAGTAACTGAGACCTTGCCGACACTCCGAAAGTGGAGGCGCGGTGTTTGAGTAACGGCCGCAGAACCAGAGGCGAGCAGCGATTTCCGTCCTTCCACGGTCGGTTTACCGACTTTAGTCAAGAAAGGTCCCAATACTAATTATCGCAAAAACACTACTTGCAATGGTTCATAGCACGTACAAATTTCTATGTAGGGGTTTTGAGAGGCTCTGAACAAGCTGGAAAAATTTTAAGTCAATCCGAGTATCCAGCATGGTGAGTGTTGCGTGTTAGGATCAATAAGTTTCTTTTCAACTTTTGTTGCGCCTTGGTGACGCGTCTACAAGCTCTTGTGCGGGTATTGAACGCTTGATATAATCCTCCTTGAAATTCTTTTTTTAGTGTTGTCAGTCATCGTCAGCCATTTACTATTATCCCTTCGGCCAGAGGCATGTTCACATCTCCGTTTAATCGTTTGTAGAAAATAATTAAAGTTGGTATTATTAGCAACGGAATTGTAGCGTTTTATTGAATTTCAAAGGACTGCTTGGATATTTTGGGGTTTAATGAACAAAATGTAGCTACCTGAATTTGACGCTATGAAGAGTAAACGAAAAATGAAACAAAAGTCAACAATTAAACTGTCATCAATATTCTTGCTAAATGATATGAATATACGAAAATGAATGGACGTTCTAAACTAACACGTGAATGTAAAGAAACTTACATATAAAATGTATAGAAACGAAGCAAAAATAATACCATTCACAGTACTGAAGCATACAGAAATATAACTAAAGTACTGAACGAAAAAGAAGCGGAATACCACGCATTTCAAAGTAAAGCAGGGCATTCCGTGTCCTACTTCATTGTATTTACTCATCAGTGAACAAAGAAGAAATAAAACGTGAACGTGAATCTTAGGGCCACCTTGTTCGTAACGTATATAAAGTGCGATATTGGGTAATCATGAAACCTCTCTCTCTCTCTCTCTCTCTCTCTGCACATTATAGACTTAGAACCACACAAAAACAACAAAGGAATTTAAGAAATTGACAAATTTTAGAATGCAATCTCAAATTTGAACCACCATGTAAAAAGAAAACACCAGTTCAATGCCATCGGTGTCCAAAATACCGTCATACGAGAACATACTCTAAGGCAACGCAAATAGATGCGTAAAATGCGGCTTTTAATATTTAACAAATGAGCATTGGAAAGATAAAACACAGCCGGCTAAATGCGTTCTGAGTTCACGAAAACACCCAGGACGATACCCAATTAGAAATGTTGTCAAATACACCAAAATTATATAAATAAACGAAACAGAGAAAAGAAAGAAATATCCCCACTGTTAAAAAATCACAAAAAAGTCCTCGTTCCAGAATTTCCTCCCCTCCTTTCTCACTTCATTCAAATAATACATTTTTTCAACTCAGAAAATTCCTCAAAGTTAAGGAACTTTCCCCATTCACAGAAAAATACCATTTATTGTCCATCTGCTTACATATCCAGTAATCCGTTAGAACCCTCCTCCATATCATCTAACTTACTACCCATCACAAATACACATGTGCAAAGTAATTGAAATTTCCTTCCAAAGATAAGAAAACATTATAAAACAGCAATTCGAACAAACAGGATCACTACATTAACATCCAAAATGCAGAAATGAAGCTAACAAATAAAATTATACTCTGGAACGGAAATGGATTAATCCAACACCGCAGAGAAGTAATAACTACATAGGATATTCTTCGTAGAACCAAAACTAAAACATAAGATATCTTTGTGACGATCCTTGGTTCGCGCCACACAAGACTGTCTACAGGCTCGTAATGCCACTGGATGATATCATTTCACCGGCAGTACAGGTTTAGGGATTCTCTGATACGAACAGAGTGTTTTATTTCGAAACGTCCATCCGACGGTCCGTTTGTCAGTCTGTGACCACACTAATGTCTAAACTATTCGTAGAATTTTTGGCAAAAAACATACCAATATCGATCTGCCCCGACTCGAGGCCCTGCAAATTGAAAATAATTCTTTAAATGTTATGGATGATATAGTTGAAGCGATTTTTCCTTCAGATGAAATTAGTTCTTGACAGTAAGTTCTTGATACAATATTACGTAAACTTATCTGAAAATATTTGTTGTTTTCGCGTAATGTTTATTGAAATATGAGGAAAATTAAAAAATATTAAAACTAAGATTTTCTGAAAACGGAATCATATTTTTGTTCTTTCACATACTCTATGGATAGCGCTAAATTCACTGAACAAAATGAAATAAACTTTATTTTGATGTATTATTTGTTTTTTCAAGAAATTGTTTGCAACAAATGTAAGTTTTCGATACATCTCTCATGTCAGTAATATTTACATTACGGGCGTTTTTAATCAATAATTGCATTTGTGAGTGTAATTGCTTCAAATGATTTCAACTGCAGGTTCTCTAAAATTCAAAACTCTATCTCGTGAAAATGAACTAAAAATTTTGCATTTTCGTAACAACGCGTAAGCGACAGTTTTTCAACAATTTCTCCAAATGTATAAAAGAAGGTTCTGCCCTCTATGATATTCTTAAAGTCGTATTTCAGTTTTATCGATAAGAAAGCGAATAATTGGGAGTAAACAAAAAACTAGTAGTTCTAGAACAGCACGTACTTTCTCACATCATTTCAGAAGTTACCATTATCGAAAATTCTGAGACTTCGACAAAAATTATATCCGCGCCATTCTTTTAATGTTTTAATGTTCTATTGGTGAAAATAAGTTTAAGAAAATGTTTTCGGGCATTTTTTGAGAAAATGTTTTCTTATAAAGTACTTAAATTTTAAGCATAAATTACGCAAAAACTACTCTTTTTCTCAAACAATTTTCCGTTTTTAAAGAAAAAACAAATGGCCGTTTTTAAAGAGCTGAATTTTTAGAACGGATTCTGTTTAAGGTAAGAATCTCTACCTTCACATTTGTAGTTTTGAAATGTTAAGATTAAACAATTTTCGAAAATACAGAGTTCGCCGGAAATGGGACTTTTTTTCTGTCGAGGAGAAAATTTAAAGAGAACTAGTGGTGCTACAAAATGGCACAGACTTTCCCTTATTAGTTTATTTCCTTTGGTCTCGGCTAGCTATTCGAACTTGGTATATACTTTTGCCAGCTACCATCTATCGCCAACCAAAATTACTTTTTTTAAACATTTTTTTAAAAATTTTCCAGTTTCTTAATAGTAAAACGGAAATATTATTTTGAGAATATTAAAGAACAGTGAAAACTCCTCTTAAACGGCAATTTTCCTTAAAAAATTTGGAGCCATTTTTAAGTGAATGGCGTTTTACCGCTACTGTAAATGCGAAATTTGAAGCTCTTTTTCATAGGAATCTTTTATGTTTTCGAAAAACTTTATTTGAAGTCATTTAACCCTTCTGCTACTGAGGGAGGTAACTGAGTTACCCCAACGCATATTTTATTATTTCTTCTCATCTTATAATTTTCTTACATTTTTGATATCTTGTGTAGTTTTTTACATAATTATTTAAACTATCATTTTGAAAAAACCTGCGTTTTTTGCTCTTAGTCAAGCTGGAGTTACTACCTTAGACCCGTTGGTATTGGACGTTCGGGATTTAATAACGTGTTTTGAGGTTATATTATGAGTGGGAGAAGGGAGATGGTTTTGTGGACATTCCTACGAAGTGTTATTGAAGAACTGGTGCATTAATATGTGAACATGTCGAAGAATTACAGTCTTGAAAATTTTGAAAAGTTATTAATGATTCACAATCCAGGCGATTTGTGTGAAGAAGATCGTGAAGTATAGATTGTTTTGTGAGCCTGATGAAGAAAATGTATAGGTTATAGATGAAGTGGACGATATTATTTGTGCTGAAGACGAGGAAAACATGAATGATGACGTATTCATCAGTTCAGGAGAGTATTAAGTGAAAGAGACAATACAAATAGTGCAATGTGCTCTAAAAGGACATCATTTGGCATTCGAGACCTCTTCGTTGTGGATGAGGTCCTGCATGTAAAATATATATCGTTAAACTCTCTAAATACTTTATTAATGTATCAAAATAATGTTTAATCTGCAAAACCAAAACAATATTACGGCATTTACGGTAAAAATATTAAAACTCAATTGAATTTTCCCTGGGGTAACTCTGTTACCCCCTTTGGTATTCGACGTATGCAAAATACCTCGTTAGTCGAAGGATTAAATCACTTTAACTCAAAAATACAATAGGGTCATTCTTTTTATATTCGACCAACAAAATTCCCGACAATTTTCAAATTACCTAAAAACACTTTTTTAACTTTTGTTTTGTGGTAAAACTATGAACAAATACAATCTTATATTTTTCTTTTCGGTATTTTGCATGTAATCATTACAAAACCGTTTTTCATGAAAATACGATCTTCCTCTGCAGACGACATGAACTAGATAAAACGTAATGTTAAGATTATTTACATAAATTTTGTTTGCATATTTTTCAGATTCCTTGAAGTTCTTTTAAATGCAAAAGAATAGAAATTACACATTTTATTGCGTTTCAGGTACATTTGTAACGTCATCATTGTAAAAATTATGAAACATTTTCAAAATTTATTTTCCAAAATACACCATCTTCGACTTTTAAAATTCAATTCCTCATTTTCCGGAAATGAGGAATTTTAAGCTAGTTTTCACAGAAAACGTTCACGAAAACGAGTTTTCTAGAAAATTTATACGACACTATTTAAATCACATATACTCATAAACATGATAATGTGAACAAATTGTCGCTAATGTAAATATTAACGACGTGATAGACAAGTCAGCAAAATTAAATTTTTGTAATTTTTGAAAAAAACAAAAGAATAGAGTAATATGGCATTTATGTCATCTCATGGAGTACATTTAGCACTATCCTTACCAGAAGAAGGAATTTGGAGCGGTTTTTGAGAAAATCGTGTTTTTGAAATATTTTAAAATGGCACATTTTGCACCCAATATTACGCAAAAACTACTAAACGGTTCAAACAAATGTACCTGACTTTCAAGAAAGAACTCACTTTGGAGAACGAATTTTATTTGAAGGAAAAATCTCTATCTTCAATTTTGTAGTTGGAGGAAGATGCCGAAAAAAAATCCAAACTTTTGCAATCTTCGCAAATTCAGAGTTAACCGTGGAAATCGGACCTAAGCCACCTTAACTGTATTTTACTCTATTCTTACAAGAAATTTAAAGCAAAAATTAGGAGCCGTTTTTGAGAAAAGTTTGAAATTGTCCGGAGGGCTTCATGTAGAGTAAGCCCAAATTGTTTTAGAAAGCTTTTCAAAATCTAAAAGCTTCGACTAGAGCCAGATGAACAGGGGTGTCTTCAATCTGGAAGAAATGGTACGCATGGTTCCGGACGGACCGACAGACGGACGTTTTGCTTTCAGTTGGTTTCTCGATATCAAAGACCTACAAAACCGGTATTCTGGGTACACCGCGTGTTAGGGGATTTTAGCAACTGGTTTTATACACTTTTTCGTTATCAATGCCCGGCAATGAATATTTCTGCCGAAAATTCGCAATTTTTTTCGCAGCATTACATAAATTTCCCTATACTGCGTATATTACTCCGTATATATAGAGCGTCCAAGCATTTGATTGCAGTACAGAGCTTATGGAGAACAGCGTTGTCACTTCTCAGCGGCGCTTATACGCAACACTCGCCGTGCTTAATACTTGGATTGACATGAAATTTTGCCAGCTTGTTCAGCACCTTGAATACCACTTGAACGGAAATAATTTCAAAACATGTTAAATAGATGGCTTAATGTTAGAAATTACAGATGTTTGATAAAAAAGATGTATTATTTTTATTAGAATTATTATTTAAAAAACAGGCCTTTAAATGAGAGTTAAAACTGAAATATCAATAGCAAAACAAGTCCAAATCCAGTTGGAACATTGTTAATTCATCACATACTGACGAGGCTTGAATTGTTTTGCGCGAATGACATCGATATCAAGGTCAATATTACTAATTTTTAGTCCCAAGTCATTTTATACGTCCAATACATCCACTTTTTTATGTAAAATAAAGGGAAAATACATTCACAAAGGTGAGATGATATGGATGGTATCAAATACTGCAAGGGTTTGTGCGGACAATGCGTAATATTCTTTTCGAACACCCAGCTAATAATTCGTCACCTATTTGCATTTGAAAGCACATTTTACGACAACTACTGGTTGAATGTCTTTGGCATTAATATTATTAACAGTAAAATTTCTAATTCATTTTTATATATGTTTAAATGCATTTCACTGTTTTTAATAAGTGAAAGTCAATAATAAATACTCTATTTTTCCTTTCACATCGCCTGTTGAGAATCGCTGAGAAGTATTTAAGATCACTTAACGACATGAAATGTTCGTTCGGAGCGCACGAAATATTGTTTTTATTACCGTCTAACTCAAGAACCATGATTCATACAGAAATGTGGTTGGTCTCATATCAAAATTTGGACTTCCCTTGTCATTTCATCCGCTGGGTGTTTGTGCTTTTCTGCAATAATAAAAAAGTTTCTCGCATAGTGAAAATTTAAGAACGTCAAAATGTAGAAATAAGCATTTGTCTATCATTTATAATTAATTTCATGGAAATTAAACCATAAACTAAATTACAAAATAACCATCACATTTATAAGAGTTCTGGGAATAACTGGTAAAAAACTCAATTGTCTAAGATTAACACAACTGAAGCTATCGTTGAATGAACTTGTTAAGTATTTGCGCGTGAAACAAAATGGACGTGTGGAATAACCCCGAGCCTCCTGAATCGGCAACACTGCTTGCGGTAGAAAGAGAGAGTCTTATGTAAAATTGTATTGGATAGAAAGAGAGGGCAATACTCCATAAGGCGCCGTACTGCAATCAAATGTTTGGATGCACAATAGGTATGGATGCGGAAAAGTAAAAATTGGAACAGCTTTTTCAAGGAAAAAATGTAAAAACTGTCTACATTTCGCACAAATTACGCAAAAACGCTCATATTATTGATAAATTGTAGTACATGACCTTAATTTCAAGTGTATCTTTAAAGAACACTGTTCATAAAAAAATCTCTAACTTCAATATTGCAGTTGTAGGAAGGCACCGAAAACATTTTTGAACGTCTTATTTTTCGAAAAATCAGTTATTTCAACGAAAATGTGACCTTCACCATTCCGTAAGCGTTCTTTACGCTATCCGAGGCGAAACTTAATCAAAATTTTTGAAGTCATTTTTGAGAAAATCATGAAAATATTGAGGCTCATGAAAAAAGAACCCTAAAAATCAAAATGTCCATTTAAAACTCAGAGGGCCTTGACATCTTTTAAATCGATCGAGGAATATTAATTCGGAGAAAATCGGCAGAACGGTTTAGGCGCTAGCGTTGACCGCAAATGGAGGAACGGGGAACAGACAAAGAGACGTTTTGCCGTCAATCCATTTTTCTGTATCAAGATCCCAAAAAACATAGATTCTTATTTCACATCGTGTTAGAGGAAGTAATTTGCTATATTCTTGTATACGTACACGATTTACCCACTTATTCTTTACCAGGACCTGGCAATAAGAGTTGTTCTATCGAAAATTTTCCAGTACACGATACAACACTTTCTCTTGTCACGAAATAAGTATGAGAAAGTAAAAATGTATTACAGGCGCCTATAGATAGTTGCTGTAAAGAGGATGGGAAAAATCGAAAAGCTAACTCAGACCAAACGTATCAAGAGACTAACGAATACGAGAATAGCGAGTTGCTGTTTTAATCTGAGAGTTGTTTCTACTTGTAAAATGCAGTATTTTACGCCTCTGAAAGGGACAGGTCTCACATCCACTAGTGAGATAGCTAGTTCTTGCGTGGCTTGGTTATTCTGAGGTATGTGAAAGAATTAATAGGAAGTTGTTCAATTTTCTTAGCCGTGAGTGAAAATATTGATTTTTTTTTTGGCAACGCTGCGTATCCCCTTATCTCATTTCACCTGGAGTCGAAAGTTCTTCCAAGCGGAATTGGCAAGACGGTAGTAGCCTGAGGTGTATGAGAGAAAATCGATAATCTCTCTCAACAAAGAGATGAATTTATTCAACTCGTTTATGAACTATAATATTAGTAGTAAGCACGAAGACATCACTAATATTGTCGCCAGAATCAGTAATTTTTTGCGTTAACCTTTGCCAGAAATAGTGTTTTGGAATGAAAAAAATACTATTAATTTTTTTACTCAAAATCTGTATTATCTTTGTTGTGTGTTAAAGACAGAAAATATAAAATATATTTCTACATACATCTGAAATTGTTAAATAATAATATAACATTGTAATTAACTCCAATAGCATAATCAATATCCAGGAAAATTTCCACCTTCAATACTCTTTTTCGAGAAATTTAATTTTGTAATGAATTTAGTTTGAATGAATAGTTTAGTAAGTTGGTGGAATTTTTGGTAATAATGGATAAAAATACCTACGCAGACTGGGATTTGAACCTGCTAATCCCCGAGGTCTGGAATAGTATCTCTGTGACACTGAGCCATCCATTCCGTGTTTTAAAGCGTTTCTTATAACGATACATTTCTTATCCACGAAACATGAAAGAAATATTACTTATACAAAAAATTAATGTCAATTAAATTTCAATGGGCAGGAATCACAGAAGTTTTTCAACTATTTACCTCTCAATGGACGTGAAAATATATACGATCTCCGATAAAATAAATGTAATCTAAATAGTTGGGTCTAGAGAACGTAGCTTTGAAAAATCCAGCGCAATCTGTAGGGTTGTGTGTCCATTGCCATTAACCCCTCATGCCAAGATATTTTCAACAGGAAATATTACATTTTCTTGTCGACACACAAATGAATATTTTTCTTGCCTTTCTATACGAGAATATTAGAACTTTGAATCATTTCAGAGAAGAAAAACGCTATATGGAAGAAATACATTTATAAAGATATAAATATGAATTTCACTGTTTACTCTGAATTTCCAAAAATTACAAAGAATTGAATATTTTTCGGCATCTTATTAAAACTTGAATATTGAAGATTGAGATTTTTCCTTCAAATAAAATTTCTTCTCCGTATTTAGTTTCTAAAAATTTATCCTGTTAATTGTTTGAAAATTTTGCTTCTTTTCCCTTATTTACTTGGAATGTGGACAATATTAGAAAATATTAAAAGCAAGATTGGATGGAACGGGTTCCAAACATTTTCAGTAAAATTTTTGTGCGGATAATAGGCCTACTTAATGCACTGTGTAAGAAGACACAAATGTCATTTTGCTAAATATCTAGAAAAATATTTTTTTATCTCTATCTTGTGATTAATATTTACATTGTTGATATGTTTTATACAATACTGCATTTGTAAATAGATGTGCTTCAAATGATTTTTAATGAATTTTCATGAAAACTCAAAAAGGGTCTGTGAAAACTAGATCAAAAGTGCAGAGTTGCAGAAAGCCTCAAACGATATTTCCCCCAAAACGGCTCCAAATATTTTATCGAAAATATTCGTATTGGATTAGGTTTAACTTCTGTAATGTTGTTAATGTCACATTTCAGTTATATTTTAAAGGGACTGAACAATTGAGAAAATATGAATTAAAAAATAGACAGCAACTCTAGTTTCTTTTCATATAACTACGAAAATGATCTAAAACTTGCGAAGTTTGGCATACAGGGCGTCCCGCCAACTATGGGCCACCCCTCTAACGTCTAAACGGTTCCCGAGATAGAAATGCAGTTTTCGTTCAACAATGAGGAATCATGATGCAAATACTGTGACGTAGATATATTGTTCAAAATATATTTAGTTTTCGATAAATTTAATTATCTTTGATTTTTTAAATAGTAGCATGTATTTTTCTCACTAGCAATAGATAGATCATAAATAGACGAATGCAATGAAGTAACATATGTTAATGTTTTGATAGTATTTGACGTACAAAATTATACTTTCTGGCATGTGGTTTTAAATTAAGTGTACATGATTTCCTGTAGTAACCCTTGCAACTGTCCCCTTTGGGAAAAGTTTCCTTCGTGACGCCAGCACTTAAGGGGGAGAGGGGAGAGGCCGCGAAAGTCAACTTCCCTACAAGCGACAGCTGTGACTGCTGCAGCAGGAAAAATTGCAAGTTTAATTTAAAATCTCATGACAGATAGTACACATTTATGCACAAAATACTATCGTAATATTAACATGTATTACATCATTGCATTACTCTTTTTATGATCGATCTATTTCTAGTGAGAAAAACATAGGCTCAATTTAAATAATCAAAGATGATTAAATTTCTTGAAATCTAAAAATAGTTCAAACAATATTTCTACACCACATCACTTGCCCCATGATTACGCATTGTTGAGCGAAAACTATTGCGATATCGGGAGCCGTTTGGAAGTTATAGGGGTGTCCCATAGTTAGAGGGACATCTTGAATATCACCAGCTCGACCGTATACTAATGGAATCTCAAAACCTATGCTCCCAAGCTCAAATCACAGTCCGGAGAGTGATTTCGCGGATTTCGAAACACTCCCAAAGTAAGCTTTGGATTAATGTAGCGATTGTTAATTAAGAGGTGATACGTCATTGTTGCGACAACGTGCAATCCAGTTGGAATAAGCGAAATTTTCGCTCGGATTTAACTTGAATTTTATATTGCCTAATCCGTAAAAAGAACTCGAGAAAGTATGCCCATCGCTAGTTTTTCAATATAGAGGGGACAATATTTCGACACACAATTACAAGCACAGAGTCGAACAGAGTTCCAATAAAACGTCGACTTGCTCGAAATTTTCATATTACGGAAAGTAAGGCTGAATTATCGAAGAATTTGAGAGTTAAAGTGTTTACAAAATTGAATTATAGTAACCACAAGGCAGAATATAAAGTGTTTTTATATAATGCATTTGTTCTTATTCTTTCAATATTTGTCTTAAAAATTTTGGCAATTTTATGAGGGTTGTATAACTCACTTCAATATTTGTTATGAAATTACAATTACTGATTGAAATGGAAATGAAATATAAGAGTGGATCAAATAGGTGCATTTCATTTCCATGTAATTACATTCATTAGACTTTTAGATATCTAAATATAATATTACATGGATAATGTTAAGGTTATCATTGCTATTTGATTTTTTGCAAGTATGTTTTTTTTTCGAAATAAGTTTAAGTGAAATAGTTGCAAACTTTTCTCTTTAAGTATAGTTGGGAACATTAATTGCTCAGTTTTCCTGAATGTTTTGTTGAAAATTAAATATATCAGACCAAATTTAAATTTCAGTGACCAACAAAATAAAAAACAATAAACAACATAAAACAAGAAAAATAAATTTTGCCACTTTTGCTATTTTTTCTATTTGTTACTCAAATTATAAAATCGTATGGTTATCCTAATGATTCTATAAATGTACAAGTTATTTACAACTTTCAATGCTGAATAATTTCTTACAGAATTTGTTCGTGCATTGCACTAGAACAGATTTATTGCGTATTTCTCTTCTAAATGCGTTCGACAAGGTGAAACGAACACAGCCAATCGTGTCGCTTGACGTGTCACGACGTCACACAACGGACGAAAACGGAGGCCGAGTTACTCATTCTCAAGCCATGCCGCAACAGGAACAGAACGTTCGAGAGCGTGTGGTAGCTCTTGTTGAAGCGGGCGGCTGTTCCGCATCTGAAGCAGGCAGACGATACGGCATTCCCACAAGTACCGCGACTCGATGGATCAGGCAGTGGAGAATGTCAGGAGATGTTTCACGACGGGCTGGTACGGGTTTGTGGAGGGTTTCGACCGCAGCCGAGGATGATCGTCTGGTCTCTGAGGCACGATCGCGACCTTTCGCAAATGCCGTGCAATTGCAAGAAGTGCTTCATTTCCGGGCAGCTCTCGAACTGTGTTGAGACGTCTAAAGGAGGCAGGCCTAAATTTCCGGCGCGCTGCAAAGAAGGAGAAGCTCAGAGATGAGCATAAACTGTACCGCCTTGCGTTGCCGAGGATAACATAAATCGTGATTGGGAAGATGTTATCTTCTCAGACGAGTGTGTGTTTTTCTTCTGCTAACGATGGGCCGGTACGCGTTTTTCGACCAACCGGCACTCGCCACAATGCGGAATATGTGGCTGAGGCTTACCGCTCCGGTCGCGTATCCGTGGCGTGTTGGGGCTGGATGAAGTGCGCGCGGTTTAGGCACGTTGCCACAGAATAGAACCAGGCTCAAATGGGCGAGGATTGACCGGCGGGGAATATGTGCATATCCTAGAAAATGTTATGATCTCTTCCGTACAGGTGCTTTATCCTGACGGTGTAATACATTTTCAGCAGGACCAGTCTCCAGTCCACAAGTCTCAATTGGTTCAGGAATTGTTTGCAAGGCAGGAACAAGTCGAGCTTCTCGACTGACCGCCTTGTGGGGCCGACATGAACCCAATTGAGAACGTGTGGGCTGAGACAAAAAGAACCCTTTCGGAAAATTGGTCCACCCCGCAGCCAACGAATGCAGATGCCCTGTGGGAACTCGTGTCTGACGCCTGGGATGAGGTAGCAAACAGTGATAGTTATGCTGATAACCTCGTCCATCTCTACCACGGGCGAATGCGTCAGGTGGTAGAAAACGAGGGCTTCTGGTCATCCTATTGAAGGATAGCCTGAAGACCGACCCTTTTGAGGGCCACAAAAACATTGAAACAAAGATTGATAATATGATAATGAATCTTACACCTTGCCACTTCTCATGTATTATGAAAAGCAGAAATAAAAAATCTTAACGAGTATGGATCGAACTCACAACGTTACGACACCTACACTGGCCGCGATGCTAACCGTCCGCCTAATGAAGCAGTTCTACGAAAATAACATTTCGAAGAGTATTAACTCAACAAACACAACGTTGTAACAATTTTTTAGAAAATATTTTTTAATATTTCTGAAACTGTTACTATTTTTTTAATATTACGCAAAAAATATAAATATTCTGAAAAACTGTCCTCTATAAAATTGAAAGCTGTAAAAACTGAGAAATAGATTTCACTAAGAAAAAAGTTGTTTTCAGTTTGATCATGTAGGTGATGATCACAAAAAATCAAATCAAATTCCTGAATTCCAAAGAATTTACTGGTAATACACGCCAACGACCAAAAAACCTTTTGTGTGTGTTCATCTACTTCTTACCATATTAAGTGTGCTGATTCCAAAAATACATTAAAAATGCCGGTATCACCCACCATTTGTTCACATTTTAACATTTCCTTTGTAAAGTTAAGCAAATGCAGCTCTGAGTATCTAGAAATGTATGAGATGCAGGAAGTTAGAATGAGAAAGTATTTGAACGACAAAAGGGGTAGTATATTCTTTGGTAAAATATTTGAAACGCAGTATTGTGTAGGTTTTATTGGAGGCGTACGTGTTTGCATTTTTGCTATAGATAAGGTAATAGTTTGGCAGTTAGTGTTCACTCATGGCTAGTCATGGTAAGATCAGTTCTGTCAGTTTTTGTTACATTCTAACAAATTTGTGATTTAAAAACACAAACGGAGCAACTGACTCTGTTAGAAATGTGTATTTCTCATATTTTGGAATGAAACTTCGTGATCTAGACCAATCTTGGGCGCCACTTAAAGTATGTTATATTTGTGTAGAAGACCGTAGAAAATAATAAAAAAAAGAGAAAGCATCCTTTAAAAATTGCCATTTCAATAGTACGGAGGGATCCAAGGAATCATTCAATAATTGCTACTATTCTTGCATTGATATTACTGATTACAACTCAAAAAACAAAAAAGTAATTCAGTGCTCTAACCTACCATCTGGAATCGGCCAATAGGCCATAGTCCGGATTTGCTTGAATCACCAGTGGCTATTACAACTGTTAATCGGGATAATATGTCAAGTGATGAATCTCCCTGTGATGAACAAGCTGAACAATGAGTTCCAGAGTCCCGTAAACAGTGGGAACCTCAGTTGTATACTCCAAACTGAGGTAAATGGTTTGGCCAGAGATTTGGGCTTAAAAAGGAGGAAAGCTGAACAGCTCGAATCCAGACTCAAAGAAAAGAACTTGTAAGCAGCTGGAATTTTGAATTCATGTGTATCGGAGAATAAATCAGTAATTTGCTCTTTTTTTCAAACAAGAATAGGGTTTAGTATAGTGCTCGAATATTTCTGGTCTGGTGAACGAATTCGGGAATTCAATACAAAAAAATTGAAGGCTGTTTATTCATCCCTCTAAGACTAGTTTAAAAGCAGTTCTATTCAACAAAGGTAACACCTACACATCATTACCTTTGCTTATTCTGTACACACGAAGGTACGTTACGAAAACCTCAGTGTAGTTTTAGAGAAAATAAACTACTTTGCTCATGGATGGATAATACGATGATCTGACTTCAGCAAAGTGGTTTATTAACATTTTAAGTTAAAAGTAGGGCCATCAATTTCATTGGGCTTGATATTAGAAAAAAGAAATATGTTTTGAACCCTAATTTGGACTAACATGTAGGTAGTTTTTTTTAAATGAAAATGGAGCAAATCTTAGATTGGTTTTAAAAGATTTGTAAATAAGTTCCTCTGGTACCATAAAAAAAGGCCCAAGGACTATCAAGCACTTGTCAATATGTTGGATGCTTTCAAGAAATTGGGATGCTTAATGAGCCTCAAGGTTTACTTTTTAAACATTCCTTTACAATTCTTTCCGGATAATTTATATGATGTAAATAAAGAACACAGTGGGCGTTTATTTAAAGATCTGAAAGTGATGAAAAAAGTTATAAGGGACCTTGGAACACCTACATGATGTGAGATTACTGTTCGTCACTTCACAGAGAGAGTCAGCAAACGGCGCATAGGAGAAAAAGCTATAAGAAAAGTTTTATTCATAAGAGAAGATACATAATTTTTTTTACAAAAAACACCGATTTTTCTCGTTAGAAAGTAACCAAAGAACTTTTATTCATTCGCATATGCGTTAGAGAACACCAGTGTTCCTATAAAACTTGAAAGACACATCGAAACATTTTAGAAGAAGAAGCAGAGAACGGGTAGTTTTAAAAAGAATAGAGAGTAGTTTTTTGAAAATTTAGTTAAAAGGGTTTTTGGAAAATTGTCATTAAATTTCATCGTTCTTAAAACTACTCCAATTGTTTGAATCATTTATGCAACTTTATCAATTATTTTTTTGCTGGATTTGGTAATCAGATAGGAGGCATTGTGTTCGATACTGTTCACACAAATCATTTGAAAAAATTGAATATTTGTAAATTTCAAACTTGTAAAGGAAATGGATCTTTTACTATCTTTTTAACAGCACTTTGCATAGATTGCGATAGATCAGTGGCATCATTTCACATGTATCTATTACGTCGCTGACCCGGAGATCCCGGAATTCGAGACCCGACAGTGACGGATGTTAGAGTCGAAAATTGCACCGTCAGGAAAGTTATGGCGCCTACCTACAAATCCAATATTGAAGTCAAAGATTTTTTCTTAGTGAAAGACTTTAAAGACAAAATTAAGAGATGAATTTAAAGACAAAATTTGAATTAAGGTCATTACCAAAATTTATCAAAATATGAGTGACTCTCACGTAATTTTTGTGTGAAATACAAAGAGTTTTTACATTTGTAAACATTTTTCCCTCAATAAAAGGTTCAATTCTTTCTTTTAAATTTTCTACTCGTATGTATTAAAGTACAATCAAAATATGCGCATATAAATGCATTATATACTATCCAAAATATGTAAGAAAAATAGAAAATATGTAAAATAAATTTTTTATAGTGATTAAAATTCCTCTATAGAAATATTTTCCGAGCACAAACGTCGCTGATCACATCTTAACACGGGAGAGACTGAAAGAAAGATTCATATCTACAGAAGTAATTGTAAACTAGATTCTTTCGAAATAATATTCAAGATTGGGTCTTTGACACCGAAAAACGATTGGTGGCAAAATGTCTGTCAGTCTGTTCGTTTGCCCGTCCGCCATGAACCACAAGCCATATTCTTTCGAAATGTAAAATATGCATAGTACTCACAATGTTAATGTAAAGAAGATAGTCTGCCACCAAGGTACCACATTTAATTGCAGAATTATTTTTATCTATCTATAAATGTATATATATATATATGTATATATATATATATATATATATATATATATATATATATATATATATCAATTGCTGTTCGTCAGTCTCGCCACAACTCGAGAACGGCTGGACCGATTTGCCTAATGTTTGTTTTAAAATAATTTAGGAAGTTCAGGAAAAGTTTAAAAGGTGAGAAAATACGGAAAAATTTTCATGAAAATAATAATAGCAACAATTTAATTTTTTCCGTATAAACTGCCTAACTGTCAAACATTTTATGTTCGTTCTGTATTGTTTATGTTAGGGCAGTCGTTTCTTTATATAGCTTGACATATCTTTCTGAATTTAGTCACAAAATAAATCCTTTGTGATAGTAACACTATTTATCGCTAAGTGCGAGGGAACTTTCTTTACTTTGATTATTTACAATGCCAAGGAGAAGACGACCTAACATAGGTTGTCGAATTCCATCAAATGGGGGACGAGGTTCTTTACGTGCAAACCGTACTGATGATCAGCGAAATGCAGATAATACTCGTATTGGCAAGGCAGAATTGTATTCTAAATTGACTGAAAAAAAAAGGAAGCGGATAGGCTTAGAATGCAATGAGATCGTGTACATCAAACACGTCACAATGAAATTGAGCCATTCCGCAGGCGCAGTGCTCCTGTGATCCTGGAATCGAGCAGCATTCAACTACGATCCGGAAGTAGATTATTGTGCGACAAATCAGTAACAATTGGGGAAATGAAAATCATTTGTCAATATTGTAAGTCGTCAAAATACAGCGGTGAATCTACTGGATTATATTGTACTGGCGAAAAGTTTAATTGCAACAATTGATGCCACACTAGATCCATACGCGCATTACTTTCTGGGACGTGAAATGATTCTAAACACTTCTTGGACAACATTAAAAATTTAAGTTATTTTCAATTGATGTCATTTGGCGCAACGCATAGTGTGCAGGACAATTTCCTTCCACTTACAAGGTCTCATACCATAATAGAATTTGACAAAATTCAAATTTGTATTCGTATCAGAAATAATTTAAAAGAATCTTTGTTGTATCAACAAAATCTTGGTTGTTAAAAATATGCAACGTACAAAAAATGTCAAAAGCAAAATATTAATATCTACAATGGGCCACATCTGTCAGACCTAAAATCAAACTTCCCCGCTCGTCCCTTGAGGGTGAGGCGGGAGCCAACTTTGAAATCATAAATGGGAACCCCCACTTTTATTGCAGACTCGGATTCTACACTAAAAAATACGTAAGTTTTGGTCTAAAACATTTCTTTTTTCCACATAGGTGACCAAGACATGTTGCAGACAAAAAAAATAATATCTTCAATGAAAAAATCTCACTCCCACGCCCGAGGGGTGGTGGAGGCAACTTGTAAATCTTAAATAGAAACAACCATTTTTCATTAAAGATTTTGATTAAACATAACTAAATCAGAGCAAGCGATTTGAAGCCGCTGGCCATACATGAATACAAATCGTCTTCCTCGATCAAAAGTTTTTAAACCAAACTTATGTATTTTTTGTGTAGAATCCGAATCTGCAGTATAAAGGGGGGCGGTCCTCATGTAAAATTCCAAAGTTGGCTCCCGCCTCACACTCAGGAGACGAGTGGAGAAGTTTGATTTTAGGTCTGACAGATGTCCCCCTTATAGATATTAATTTTTTACCTTTGACATTTTTTTTTTAACGTTGCATATTTTCGAATTATTTGGATTTCTCAAGTTAAATGGGCCACTCTGTATACTTGATAGATGTAGGTAATACGAAGTTCACCGGGTCATCTAGTTAATATAAATCTAATCTAATGTTGTTGATGAGTTGGTGCTCATCGAATAGAAGTAATGTTGTGTCCGTGATGGATCCAGAAGTTAGAGGGTGACATGTGAGTACCCTCCAGCTACTCCAACCTCGCGATAATACAATAATATATAAAAATATTTGTTAGTTTTTGATCGAGTTTATGGAATGGGATGTATGAATCAATCAGCAAGCACGTGAATAAAATTACTTCTGCTTCAGATACATCTGTTCATCTTGAACACACGTACCCGGTTTTCAAGAAGTAGATAGAGGGGGAGTAAAATTGACAATTCATGAAGACGGTCCGGTAGTAGTCACTGAAGCGCATTGCACTTCTTTCTGAGAACAGATGATTTGCCGTGAATATATATATCTGCCTAAACTTACATCTGAAATATTCAGTTTCAAGGTATAAATTTATTTAAAAATTGTTAGGAAATATGTATAGTAATATCTAAAATATGTAAAAACATGAAATTAGACCAGAGTTTTTAAAATTAAGTAAAATAAAAAATTGTTCTAATCACCCAAAATGTCTTATCTCTATAAAAATATACTGCATGCAGGTATCTTGTTCCTGTGAAAATATGTGATTTACATGAAAATCTGTTCCCTAATTATAAGATAATAAAAGGCTTCGTTGTTTGAAATTTTAAACGTTTGTGTAAATGAGTGCTTTTCAAGTGGCTTCGTTGTTGAAATGACTAACTCTGCTGAATATGTTCAGAGATTGTCTGTGTTTCCATAAGATGACCTTCTTGGCATTTACGTATTTGGGGAACATTTCTAAGTAAACTAGTTTCAATGATTTTAAATCGATAAGTATGACCTCGACAACAAAGCTCTTGGGTTCCGAGGCATTGTGCAAAAGCATAGGAGTGTCATGGTTAAATGGAAAAAGAAAGATGCGAATGCTATGAGGATTTTAATATGCGAAAACTTAATTTTAAAACCGTAAGTTTCAATTGCAAAACTGCACTTCATTGATATTTACTCATTTACCTACGTAAGTTCCTATTCGTTTAATTAGTAATTTATGTAAAATTAGCACATGCAATACTGAACTACAACGTTATTTTTACTTTTTCGCATACTACATACTTGTCTCTGCAAAATTTCTCTCTTGTGAAATTAAAAGTCCACATATTTAATTTCCATTGCCATGATTAGAAAGTTCTATTAGCAAACATGTCAATATGATATTGTATCGGCATATGTATTGCATTGCGTCTGGAGTACCGCCATGAAACATTTAAAAATATGCTTTCTTTCTTGCTATCAAATATAACATTTCAGAGCTATCGCAAATAATGAAGAATAATTTGCAACTAGTTGAAAAGCACTTGAATGAGAGAAAAGCAGTATACCTATTGATTGGAATGAAATTGTGAGCGACTGTAACAAGAATGTATTAAAT